>CAUYQV010116317.1:0-22131 GCA_963574575.1 Galagoides demidoff
GTGGTCCCAGCTACTTGGGAGGCGGAGGCAGGAGACTCGCTTGAGCCCAGGAGTTGGAGGTTGCTATGAGCTGTGATGCCATGGCACTCTACCCAGGGGGATAGCTTGAGGCTCCGTCTCAAAAAAAAAAAAACAAACAAACTAAATCTTAAAAATTTAAATTTAAATAAAAACATTATAAATATTAATCTTACTGCTCACTCACTCCTCACAAAAAGAATATTAAACAAATACTCTAAACTAAAGCCAGTGACAGAGCTCAAAAATTCGTTTTTAAACTTCTGCCAAATCTTTCTCTTCATATTCTTTCTAGTTAACCCTCCTTTCTCAAATAACAGCCAAGCAAAAGGATACAACAACACAATGTCTTACTTAATTTCACCATTAAAATCTGTTCATTTTGTCAAAAAAAGTACTTAATTTACTGAAAAGCTGTATTATAGAATTTTGTAGAGTAGATTAGAGACCTACCTACCACTTTTAGTGTTAATAAATGAGTTCCAATTTCTACTTGAAAAGAAATTTTAGCTAAGTAATCCAGTCAAGAAAAACAATTCTTACTTCTAGTATGAAAATATCCAATTTTTCTGGAACTATTTTATTTATTTCAGGGTAATTGTACTTTAATTCATGAAGATTTATCTAAAGGTCTTCCTTTTCTTTTACTTACAGGGCAAACACTTACTGAGGACATATTTAAGGTACTCTGAATAAGTAAAAAGGATAGGCAAAACGTCTGAATAAGTAAAAAGGATAGGCAAAACGTCAGTTTTTTATGAACTATTTCTTCACCTTTCTTGTTTTCATGCCCAAAGTTGCTAAAAAGTAGAATATTTGCGATCCCCCTTCCTCATGTTAATCTGAAATAAACAAAATGGACTACTTAGTTATTCATACACTGAGTTCAGAAAAAGTTTGTAACTACTGAAATTCCCACATATTTGAAAGCTTTATAAAAAAGATGAATTCGGTTTCTCTCTCTCATGCCTAGAATATACATGACACACAATAGGCATGCAATAAATATTTGAGAATGGAAAATTATCTGTCTAGAATACTTGTAGATAGAGTCCTGCCTTAAGGGAAAAAAAAAGATAATTCATAATCTCTTTGAATCCTTAGATTGCATTTTCTCAGCAGCATGGTGGTATTCCACGTTCCCTTTTTCCCACACTCTCCCAACCCCAAATCCCTAAAAGGCTGAATTCAGGAAGGCAGGACTGGACAAATCAAATGCCTCATTAAGAATGCCTGAAGAAATATGCCTAAAGATGAAATTATAGCTCTTAGACCAGCACTCAAAACCCTGGAATAAAAGAAAAGTGAGGAGGAGGGAATGGGGGCAAAATTATGCGATTCGACCGTGGTTACTTATCCAGCAAATGTTTCTAAAAGCTACTAACTACTAATTGTGGTAAAGGTTTTTAAGCCGGGAAATGGTGAGTCTCTTTCTCTTCCCCCGATGCTCTGTAATTCATGTGCAGTTTAGGATGGCACTGTATCTTAAATACAATAATATTTTAGAGAAATTTGAATGTTCTATGTTAACAGGTACACCAATTTGGAGCCATAAAAGAGATGTAACTCCAGAGATTTCAAATAATTTAATAAGGCATTACCATTTTTCTAAAGTTCTGTGGGTTTTTTTTTTTTTTAATCAGCCTAAAAAGCTCTACTATGTGGCCTAATTCAAGGCTGCAGGCAGGAAAAATTACTGACTTCATTATGCCTGCCTGGTGCTCTCCAGTAAAAGAGTTCAGCATCAGGCGTTCTCATTCTAGGAGGCTCTGTAGAAAGCTTTTGCCCTGACAGATCTCCACTGGCTTCTTATGAAAAGCAATGGAGAGAAGGAGGTTATGTTCTATTGTGTACCAGGCTCAGAAGTTCATGTGCCTGCCACCTCTCTCTGCCTGAGAAAAGGCCCACAGCAGGGCCCAGGCACACCCAAGTCATAATGGCTCTTGAGCCACTGAACAATATTCAGGACCTGCTGAAGAGAGATTAATGTTTATTATTATTGCCATTAATGGTATTACTGTTATTGTTGTTATTATCCATTGCTTATTGGAAATGAGCATTCTGTGGTCTTTTGAAACATTCCACTGCTTCCCCTGCAATGTATTGAACAGCCAGTTGCTTATCTACAAGGGAACAAAGAGTAAAAGCAAAGCCATCATTTTTCCCTGTACTTCTCTTCATATAACCCGACTTATGTTTTTCATTGCTAAGATGGATAAAAAAACAGCAAAGAATGCTGTATTAGCTACGGTGAAGCTGGCTTCTGTGAGAGAATAAGCCCCAAATCTTAGTGGCTTAACATAATACAAGTTTATTTTCTCGCTCATCTAAAGTCTAAATGAGATATTACTAGTGAAAAGACAACATTTTTCTGAGCACTGATGACAGGTTTAAGTACCTTCCATCTTGAAGCTACCACGTTGACCTTACTGACCGACTCCATTCAAGACAGCTGAATGAAGGAAAGACCATGTGTTGAAAGTCTTGAAGTTGCACACTACTTCTGGTCACCTTGCAATGAGCCAACTGGACCACACAGAATCTGGGAAATGCAGTTTATTAAGTAGTGAAGATAGGATTATAACCTGAGCAACCTTACTTCATAGACTTCTTCTTTAAGTGTTTAGGTATTATGCTGGATCACTGCTCATGGGGCTTCTAGGTAGGTTTCCCTGAGAAAGTGACATGTATATAGAGAGATAGGACAGTGAGAACAATTAAAATAATAGGTCCTTGCAAATTATACATACCTAGAGTTTTTTAGTACTCCTTATCATTTCAGGAAAGTTAATGTAAGCTCTCCTAAAAAGAGAAGCTCTTTTTAAAGCACTTTTTGCCTTTCTGGTAGTGAATGGTACAACAGGATACAGAGCAGACATGCAAACACAACCTTTTATCTGTGGCTGCTGAGTTTCTTCAGAGGAAAAACTTGCTCTGGTGGGAAGTAAGGAAAACCTTCCAAATAAAGGTTTTCATCCAATGTCCTCCTGTTTTATATCCTCACAAATTATTTCTACACGCTGCCTTATGAATGCGTGTGAGCTTATAGTGTACTTTTTCTCCCCTTTTGTCGGTACTCATCTCTGTGAAAAAATTCTAAGCCGTATCTTCTTCCAATCTACCATGACAATTCCTGTATTTCCATATTTTTAAAATGAGTTATTATTATGAATATCTCTTAAATGGTAATGCATCTCTCTCTTCTCTCTCTCTCTCTTTTTTTTTTTCTAAAAGACAGAGTCTCACTTTATCACCCTCGGTAGAGTGCTATGGCATCACAGCTCATAGAAACCTCCAACTCCTGGGCTTAGGCGATTCTCTTGCCTCAGCCTCCCAAATAGCTGGGCCTATAGGTGCCCACCACAATGCCCCGCTATTTTTTTTTGTTGTTGTTGTTGTTGTTGCAGTTCAGCCAGGGTCGGGTTTGAACCCACCACCTTCAGTATATGGGGCCAGTATCCTACTCACTGAGCCACAGGCACCACCTGTCTCTCTTCTCTTTATGTTTATGGGTTTAGACAATATTTTTAAAAATATAGTTTCTTGGCTTTATACTTGATGATTCAGCTAAAGTAAATCTGGATTAGAACATATGTCTCTTATGTTATATTATTAAAAACATGTTAAAATTAAAAATATTAACCTAATTTTCATAGACTGGATGTGCTCCACATGTACATATCAGTACAACAGGACTAGTTCCTTATGTTGACCCCTCTGTATGTTGACCAGTTTGTAACAGTCCCTTGGGTGGTCAACTTACAGACATTCTGTGGTATTATTTTATTAGTGAGTTTGTTTGATATTAACTAGCCTAGGTTGAGTTTTTCTAGAACAGGCCCTGAGACTAGGCTGGAATGCTAGCATTTTATAAGAAGGCAGTCCCAGGAAGCATTGGTAGGGAAGAGGGACAATGGAGGCTGGGAAGAAAAGGAAGCCTGCAGAGGACACATCAAAGAGTAGCTGACAGCTATGATAACTCAGGTTTGTTTCTACTAGGTAACTCTGAGAGGTAGTAAATAGCATGCCTTAGAGTTGTCCCACTCAAAGGACAAGAAAGCTAGAGAATTTGGCTAACTCTAGTCTGTCATTAGTTTGAGGGCTGTTCCTAGAGATGTTAACTCCCTGGTACTTCCAGCCTATCCGGCACCCAGCATGCTTCAGCAGGCAGAGAATGCTCTCAGACTGAGAGATGCAGGTATTTGCAGTAAAAAACATCAGTATGTGTAAGAACAAATGCAAAGAGATGATGCACCGAGCACTGAACATGCCTACTTCTGAGGCATAACTGATTAGAGAAGCACACTCTTAAAATTTCCTCTTAATGTGAGAAATGAAAAGGTAGGCTACCAAGAATGGCAAGACATGGAAAGCATAAACTGTAATCCTACTTTCCTCCCACAAAGGGTTCAGCATGCTTCTCTTCAGCCCCCAAGCAATCACTGAGGGTCAGGTTAAGGGAAGCCTAAAAAAAAAAAAAAAGTAAACATAATATGGGTCACCCAGATTTAAAAGTTACAAAGATTTGAGATTATTTTTTTGTCCTTGGTGAAGTATTTTAAAACAAGTCCAGATATTATAACATTTTGTCCCTATACACTGCAATATGCATCACTAAAAATTAAAATATTTTCTTCTGTAAACCTAATACCACAAAATTAACCAAATTTCTCTAAAATCATATAATGTATAAGTCTATAATCTAATTTCCATAATTATTTCCAAATTTATGTATAATTGGGACTTTTTCAAAACATAGGAAAAGAAAAGCATTTTATTTTATTTCACAAAGCAAGTACTACATTAATAACAAAGCTGATGAGTATTCCCCAACAAAAGAAAATTTGTAGATTATTCTCTCTTTTGAATATTGACTAAAAAATATTATCATGCAAGTAACAATCATAAAAAAGTAAGAATTGTTATAATAATAATCAGATAAAACTGACTTTAAAGTTAAAAATTTTACCATAAATAAAGACACATATAATAATAAAAGTGTCAATCTATCAAAAAAAATTACAATTATAAACATATATGCAACTAACAATGGAGCTCCAAAATAAATGAAGCAAAAACTGTCAGAATTGAAGGGAGAAATAGACAATTCAACAATAATAATTGTTGAAGTCTTTAATACCTCTAACAATAATGATTGTTGAGGTCTAACCGATCAACAAGAAAATAGAATACTTAGACAATCCCAAAATACCAATCAGACCTTTATAGAACACTTTACTCAGTAAAAAAATTTATATTATTTTTAAGTACAATGAAACACTTTCTAGGGTGGACCATATAAAACAAGCTTCAGTAAATTTAAAATAATTGAAGATATAAAAAATATTTTACCTAATCTCAATGTAATAAAATAGAAATCAGTAGTATAATGAAATTTAGAAATTTCACAAATATGTGGAAAATGAACTTACTACTAAAAATGAGTTAAGGAAGAGATCACAATGGAAATTAGAAAATACAATAAGATAAATGAAAATGAAGATACAATATACCAGAACTTATGGAATGCAGCTAAAGCAGTGCTTAGAGGAAAATTGATAGCTATAAACACTGAATTTAAAAAGAAGAAAGACTCAAATCAGAACCTACCTTCCTACTTAAAGACTTTAGAGAAAGAAAGCAAACTAAAACTAAGGAAAAGAAAAGAAAGAAAATAATAAAAGTTTGATGGAAATTAGTTAAATAAAGAATGAGAAATCAATGAAATCAAAATTTGGTTCTTGAAAAGGTCAATAAAATTGACAAAGCTTTAACTAAAAGTCTAAAAGTAAAAGAAAGAAGATTAAAATGCTAAAAGTCAATGGATAAAGAAAATGTGATACAGATACACACACACAAACCATGTCATACTATTTATCTATATCACGAATAATATCATGTTCTTTGAATCAACATGGATAGAAATGGAGATCTTTGTGTTAAGTAAAATAAATCAGGCATAGAAAGACAGATATCTCATATTCTCACTCATACGTGGGTGCAAAAGAAGTTAATTTTATGAAGATAGAAAATAGGCTCATAAATAACAGAGACTGGGAATGGGGTGTGAGTGGGAAGGGGGAAATAAAGAAAAATTGGCTAGTGGGTACAAATGTATGATGATAGTAGAAATAAGCTAGAATATTTAACAGAGTAGAGTGACTATAGTTAACACAAATGTATTATGTATTTCAAACTAGCTAGAATAGAAGACTTGAAATGCTACCAGCATATAGGAAAGATAAATACTCAAGATGATAGATATCACAGATATCTGGATTTGATCATTACACATTCTATGCATGTAACAAATACTCCCATTACCACATAAATATGTAAAATATTTTGTATCAATAAAAAAATTAATAAAAGTGGGTATGAAAGAAAAATATCACTACTTACCTTACAGAAATAATAAAAATAATAAAAGTATGCTACAAACAATTATATACCAAAAATTAGATTATCTAAATGAAATAGACGATTCCTGAAAAGATCATTCTAGGAATATAAGAATTTTCAAATATAGGAAATCTATAAAATAATGTATCATATCAATTCATCCATAAAGAATGAATTAATATTTTTTGCAACAATCTGGATGAAACTGGAGACCATTCTCCTTAAGTGAAATATTACAAGAAAAAAAAAAAAACACATGTAGTCACATTAAATTGGAACTAACTGATCAGCACTCACATGTGTGGATGGAAGTAAAAGTGAATGGAAATCAAGCAGGTGGGAGGGGGAAGGAGGGGATGAGTTAAAGCATACTGACAGGTACAATGTACACTACCTGGAAGATGGGCACACTTATAAATTTGACTCAAGCTGTACAAAAGCAGTCAGGCAACAAAACATTTGTACCCTTATAATATTCTGAATTAAAAATAAATAAAATATCTACTGTTAAAAAATGTGTATTCTACAGTTGTTAGAGATATGCTATACAATATATAAATATAAATTACAGATTTAAAAAATTAAAAATAGAATTAAGAAAATCAATTAAAGAATCATCTTCATAGTTGTGGAAAGGCATTCAAGAAAATTTAAGTCAATCTTGATAAAACATTTACTAAAGTAAGAATCTATGGATATTTCTTTGACACAAGAAAGGAGCAATATAGAACATTTAGCTTTGCCAGATATTAAAATCTAAAAGTAAATTTTTAAAAACCTTCTATATTTAAAACGGTACAGTAAATATTATATAAATAGATAGAGAGACAAATATAGGAAAATGTAAAAATGATTATGGGAATGAATTATTCTCTAAAAACATTAACATAAATCACTACAAGAAAGATGAAATTTTTAATAAATAGTACTAGGTTAACTGGATAGTCATTTTGAATATAAGCAAATATAAAGTAGATGTGTATCTCATACATCATGCATACATTTAAATAGAGTGATAAAGGTACATTTATAAACTGTACCAACAAGGAAGAGAATGTTATAATTTGGGAGTGGGGGAAATTCTTTCTAACTATGACTCAAATACTAAACATAGGTAAATTTTATTACATAAAATGTTTAAAAGCCAAAAAATGAAAAAAGAAAGTATAAAAAACAAAAATTCGTATCACAAATTAGCTTTAGTATACAAAGGATCCCTAAAAGGTGAAGAACAATGAACAACCTATAGCAAAAAAATAAGAAAAGGAAGATATAAACAGACAACCTACTGAATAAAACTTTAAAAAATACCTCTTTAAACATATGAAAATATATTTGACATTACATGTAATCAGGGAATTTAAAATAAGACTACATGCAGTTTTCCTTTCTCCTACCAGATTAGCAAACCCTTCAAAGTTTGACAAAACACTCTGCTTACAAAGCTATCAGAAAACAGCAATTTTTTACCTTGCCATTACGTATATAAAATGATAGCAGCCCAATGTAGAGAGTTTTTTTAGTAACTAGAAAAATTATATATGCATTACCTTTCTGATCCTGTATCTCCTCATCTAAAAATCTAGGTAAATTAGCAAAATACAAATTTGTTTATGTACAAAGTCATTGCTTGCACACAGTTTTATAACAGCAAAGCATTGTTAACAATTGAGATATTCATTTTTAGGAGACAGCCACACAATTAAGTAGTGGGCAGCCATAAAAAAGAATGAGAAAAATCACTACCTGTTGAGATGGAATAATCTTCAGAACAATTTTTAGGTTAAAGAAAAACAAGGTGGCTCAGTGCCTGTGGCTCAAGTGGCTGAGGCGCCAGCCACATACACCTAAGGTGGCAGGTTCGAATCCAGTCCGGGCCTGCCAAACAACAATGATGGCTGCAACCAAAAAAAATAGCCAGGCACTGTGGCAGGTGCCTGTGGTCCCAGTTACTTGGGAGGCAGAGGCAGGAGACTTGCTTGAGCCCAGGAGTTGGAGGTTGCTGTGAGCTGTGATGCCACAGCACTCTACCCAGGGGGACAGTTTGAGGCTCTGTCTAAAAAAAAAAAAAAAAAAAGAAAAGAAAAGAAAAAGAAAAAGAAAAACAAGGTGTAAAACACTAATTATGCCACTTTTATGTAAGAAAAAAAGGCTCTTTTATATAAAATCTAATAAATTGAAGAATTGACATGTTCATCATTCTAAAAGAGGGTTAAGTGTGACTTCCAGCTAAATAAAAAGGATGCCATAGACACAGAGATGGTCTCCAAGTTTCGGTGGTTTGACAAAATTTTTACTTGACAATGATGTGAAAGCAATTCACATTCAGTATGATCTTCAATGTATGATGGTCAAGAAACATCTATGGGGGTGGCAAGAGGACGAGAGGGAAGAAAAGAGAGATATTTGAAGGAAATGGCTGACATAATTGTCAAGGCTATCAAGTTCAAAATCTGTACGGCAGGCTGCCTCAGAGAAAAATCAATGTTGAGTTTTAAGTCCAAAGGTATTACCTCCCTTCCACCAGTTTCCAGAGTGAAAGCACCTACCCACTACTCAATGCAATGAATGAAAAGTGATCCAAAGAAAGGTATTCATTAAAAGCTTCCAGAAAGAACAAGTCATATATCAACATATAAAAATCATAATGACACTAGACTTTTCACTAACAATACTGGAAGTGGAAAGACAATGGAAAAACAACTTTAAAATTCTGGAGAGTAAAATCTATAACATAACTTTTGTGTGTCCAGTCAATTATCAATTACATAGAAGATCAGAATAAAGATATCATTAGAAATGGAGTTGAAAAATATACCTCCAATACTTCCTTTCTGAGAAGATACTTTAGGATGTGCTCCATCAAAATCAGGAGAACACTAGAAAATACAGCCATACCTCTGTATTACACCCAAGAGACTATACCAAACTAGTCAACATACAGTGGTGGTCAACTTAAGGAACAGAACTACTTTACTAGTATATACATGTGGTGCATGTCCAGTCAATGAAAACTGGGTCAACTTAAGGAGGTGGTTAATGTAGGGAGGTGGTCAACTATGGAGGTTTTATTGTAGTACTATACCCCAAACAGAGCATCATACCCAGGAAAGAAATAAAATGGCCATTGCATGAGGGTGATGGGAAGCTCCAGGATGACACTGTGGTGGTCCTAAAGAAAAATGTATCAGGACAAAAGAAAAATGATAGATGTTTTCAGAAGGGAGATATATATACTACATAAAAAGTAAGAAAAAAAATTAAAAATAGATAAAATATATGATTCATTGGGCCATTAGAAAAAGGATTAAGAACAATTATATATTTCCATCAGCAAGTTGGAAAAAAAGTGAGGGGTCCAAGCAATGCAAGAACATGAATATATGATACAAATATTCACTTGAGGAAGATAAACCTGATACAAATAGTACACCTCTTGGTCTTATAGTAAAGCATATTTAGACAAATGCTAAAATGTAAACAATAAACATTTGGTACCTCAATAAGAAAGGAAGGAAGCAGGGGACATAAATCCTTGTCAACTGTATTAATTTAAATAATGTATAAAATTGAAAAATCAGGAAATTGCTGTATAGACAATATGTTATTAGAAAATATGAAATTAAATGTAAAACAACAAGTATTAGGGAATGAAAGTAGTTGTCTCTGACAGCAAGTGTATTAGTAGGAATGAATGATTTTTGTCATAAGCTTTGTGGTTCAACTTATCTTTAAAATTATGTAAATGAAAAAAAGAAAAAATCCTCCCTCTACATTTTATTTATTTTTATTTTTTATTAAATCATAAAACATAGATCATGTATACATTAATGCATTTATCTCCCTCTACATTTTAAACAGCCTCTCAACATTTACTATGAGGAAACCACACTAAAAAGTTGTTTCCTACTTAGCCATCAAAAAAAATGAGCCTGAAAAACTAAGAATATAAGAAGTTGCCTGCTTGAATACAGTCACTTTGAAAATGTTTAGTAAAGACAGTTGGGTTGCTAAAGGTTCTTAGGAAATGTCATGCCTAGTATGACTAAATGGAGAAGAGAATAAAGCAAGATCAAGACAGAGACACATCCGCCAGATTTAAGAACTCCATTTGATGACCTTGGCAGGAGAGGATTTTATCATGATGGGAGAGGAGGGGAAGCTGGTTACCGTGGACAGAGATGCAAATGAGAAGACAACAAATAGACTTCTTTTTAAAAAAAATTGTAATAAAGAAAAGGGAAAATCAAGCAGGGAATATTATAGGAGAGAATTTAAGATCAAGTGACAGATTTGCTTGTTTACTTATGATATTTAAGATAGAAGACGCTTGAGCTTGTTTGTATGTTGAGAGAGAGAATAAATAGAAGACTCTGGAAAGGAGATAACAGAAGGAGGTATTTTAGGAGGGAGAAGGAGATAAAAATCCAGGGCTCTGAAGAAGTGGTTAGTTTTTAAGTGCTTTATAGCCATGGAAGAGTTTGATCACCTCTCTCTCTCACACACACATTTTCTCTCTCATGCTTTCTTCAATAATTTTGATTATTTCTTGCTTCTTGATCTCAATTTACCAATAAATTTCAGCATCAGTATTGAATAGTCTCAGCCAACTCTAGTTTCTACTTATACCAGTTATGAAGACATTTATTTCTGTCCTACCACAATGGACTCTTACCTTTTTGTCATTGTTGTTGTTGTTGTTTGGCTTATATTGATATAAAGCAATCAGTATAGATTCTACAATTCTATATCTACATTAGGTACTTACAAATGTGATTAGATTATGGGAAAGTTGTTAGTAACATGGATGAGGGACAGGAGTTCTATTTATACTGAGATCTGCATATATCTAGCCATTTGCTTCTGATATATGATAAAAAAAAATTGACAAAGTAGACATACCCTTGTCTAATACAAGTTTGTATCTATTGTAAGGAGTAATTGAATTGACAATACAGAATCTCATGGCCCTCAGACTTCCTTATCTGATTGTCCAACACCAGCACCACCATGTTCCTATAAGACTTCCCTCACCTTTTCTCTACTCACAGTTAATATCATCAAAAATGCAACATTAAATTTTTTATATATGTCACCACCTCTGAGAGGGTATGAATTGTTCCAAAATTCTTATTTATTTTTATAGCAGATCTTCAGAATAGGAAAGTAGAAAATATCAGAAACAAATGAAATCAAATCACACCAACCATGAGTGCTACCAACTGTACTTTATTGCTGTGGCCATTTTACCCTTGATATGAAGACTCTCTGAAAATCCTTAATAGCCTTATTCACACATCTATTCCAATGCCAAAACTTTGCAAGTGCTATATAAAACATCTCAGGATAACTGTACTACTCATTGAGTTTCTGGAACTCAGAATCAAGAATATCATAAGAACAGTACAATGACTGTTCTTTGAAATGTTTGAAATAATCAGGAGATAGGAGGGTAATAGTAGATAAAACATGGCATACATACCACTCCTATCTCTACTCTCCACTTTAGCCACTGCAAAATGTTACAAACAAAATATAATGTTCTTATACGCTGAGTCTGAATATGGAGTCAGAAGTCTTCTCAACTAAAAACTACAGTTAACTGCTCCAATTAGAGCAAAAGACTTTGAAACAAAAGATTTGGGCACTTCTGTTTCTGTATATATGGAGGACTAGGTAAAATGACTGACACTCCTATTAAAAACAACTACACTATCATGCATGAAGTGTAGAAAAGCATTCATGATTTGCCAAGAGAATGTGAAATTTTCAGGCTTAAAACTAATAGAGGCAGGCTGGATGTGGTGGCTTATACCTTAAATCCTAGCATTCTGGGAGCCCAGGGTGGGAGGGATTCAAGACTGGCCTGAGCAAGAGCAAGACTCTGTCTGCTAAAAATAGAAAAATTAGCCAAGTGTTGTGGCAGGTGCTGTAGTCCTAGCTACTTGGGAGGCTGAGGCAAGAGGATCACTCAATTGAGGCCAAGAGTTTGAAGTTGCTATGCGCTATGATGATATCGTGACACTCAAATATTAATAAGGAGTTTAATGTTAATTCACCTTAGAGTTTCATAAGTTAATTTTTCATGTTAAAATTTCTAGAATACTAGCAAAAGAATACAAACAGATTGTATTCTTCCAAACTGTTAGAGGGAAAAAAAATGATGATCAATTAATTCAAAACAAGGCAAGAAAGTAAAGAAAATGAAACATATAAAATTAAACAGGCTAAGAGGGAGATAATACAATCTAAAATATAACATATTAATAATTGTAATAAGTAGAAATGGACCAAATGTTTCATTCAAAGTTAAATATTTTAAAATTATGTATCTTTATGCTATTTACAATATCCACTTAAAATATAAAGTTATAAAAGGTTTGAACAAAGTAGAAAAAACATCAATTTTTTTAAAAGACAGATGGTATAGTAATAGTAATATCAGTTGAAATAGGTTTCAAAACAAAAAGCATTGCTAGATTTAAATGAAGATGGTCACAGCATAGTGTTACAAAGTTTCAGTTCACCAGAAAGACATAAGATGTTAAACATGAAAACACAATAATAAATTCTCAAATTATATAAATAAAAATGGATAGGGAAGCAAACATGCCCTCACAGAGGAGAAATTTTATACTTCTTTCAGTAGTTGGTAGGCCATATAGGCAAAAAACACATAAGTAACAAATTTAATGAAATGAACATGTGTGAAGCTCTGCAGCCAATATCTGTACAGGGAATAACATTTTTTGCCCTATGTGACATTTATAAAATTTGATCATATACTGAATTATGAAGCAGGTATCAACAAAGATCAAAGAATCAAAATAAAGCAATACATTCTCTCATTACTATGTAATCAATCTAGAAATTAATAATAAAATGATAACTATAGAAATCCCATAAGTTAGAAAGTTAAGAAATATACTTTTAAGTTAACCCAAGGGTCAAATAAGAAATGATGGTATACATTAGAAATTATTTGAAATGGAGAAACTAAAAACACTTCCTATTATAACATGTGGGATGCAGCAAAAGCAGTATTTAGAGGAAAATGTATTGTCTTAAATTCTTACATTGGAAAATAAGAAAAGTTAAAAATTAATGCAATGAAATTTGTCTCAAAGAGTTGACAAACACAATGAAATTTTTAAAAAAGGAATAGAAAAGATAAAAGTAGGAGAATAACAAAACAGAAAACAAATGAATTCTATAATGGAAGATCAAAGAAACCAAAAAGTGATTATTTGTGAAGATTAACAAAACATAAAAATCTCTGTTCAGATATATTAATAAAAGATAAGGCACAAATAAACACTACAAGAAATGAGAAGGAAGGTATAACCACACATATTGCAAGTATTAAAAAGACAACTTTAAGAAAAGAAGTTAAAAAAAAAAAAATCAAAGTCCTAGAAAAAAATGTGAAGAATTTAAAAGCCTAAATAGCCCCATAATGAGAGGAATTGAATAGTAATTTAAAATATTCTCATAAAATGATTCCAATCCTAAATTATTGGAATTACTGAGGTATAATTTCCATAGAGTAAAACTCACACTTTTTAGGTATGTAGTTTAATGACATTTGATAGGCACAGTCACCTATCTATCATCACAATAAAAATATAGAATTTTTTTTTTTTTTGAGACAGAGCCTCAAGCTATCCCCCTGGGTAGAGTGCTATGGCATCACAGCTCACAGCAACCTCCAACTCCTGGGCTCAAGCGAGTCTCCTACCTCAGCTCCCAAGTGGCTGGGACCAAAGGCGCCCACCACAGCGCCTGGTTATTTTTTTTGGTTGCAGCCGTCATTGTTGTTTGGCGGGCCCAGGCTGGATTCGAACCCACCACCTTAGGTGTATGTGGCTAGTGCCTCAGCCACTTGAGCCACAGGCGCCGAGCCTAGAATATTTTTATTAACTCCCAAAATTCCCTTATATGTCTTTGTAGTCCCCTTCCTTCTCCTTAATCCACTTCCTGGCAACCACTTTTCTGAACCTACAACTTTTGTCTTTCTCTGAATGTCATATAAATGAAATCACATACAGTAGGTCACCATTTATCTGACTTTTGTCATTTAGCTAAATGTCTGGTGATTCTTCCATGTTGTGTATGTCAGGGATACATTCCTTTCTAATGCTAAATATGCCAGAGTATGGATGCACAATTTGCTTATCCAGGCACCAGTTGATGAACCATTGGATTGTTTCCGGTTTGGGAGCAATTATGCAAAAAGCTTCAATAAACACTCTCATACAGCTCTTTGTGTGAATATATGTTTTCATTTCTCTTGGGTAACTATTTAGGAATGGGATTGCTGGGGTATGTGGGAAGCATATCTTTAACTTTGTAAGGAATTGCCAAAGTGTTGCTCAAACAGGATGTATCAATTAGCACTCTCCTGTTGCTCCACATCCTTGCCAGCTCTTGGTATGCCATTTATTTCACCTAGGGCCAGGTGTGGTGGCTCACACCTGTAATCCTTGCACTCTGGGAGGCTGAGACAGGTGGATTGCCTGAGCTCAGGAGTTGGAGACCAGCCTGAGCAAGAGCAAGACCTCATCTCTAAAGATAGTCAAGTATTGTGGCAGGTGTCTGTTGTCCTAGCTCCTTGGGAAGCTAAGGCAAGATCACTTGAACCCAAGAGTTTGAAGTTGCTATTAGCTATGATGACATGGCACTCTACTGAGGGTGACAAAGTAAGACTCTGTCTTAAAAGAAAAAAAAAAAAGAAAGAAAAATTATTTCACCTATTCTGATATGTATGTAGTGGTCAGGTCTACAAGATTTTCTTAGTGAATTCTACTAAACGGTCAAGGAGAAATTAATTTCAATGATAAACAAAATCTAGAGAAGAAATAAATGAAGACGCATGACCTTACTGGCCAAACATGACAAGGACAGAACAAAAAAGGAAAATCACATGACGAAATAATTCATAACATAGATGAAAATATTTTACATAAAATGCTAGCCAACTGAACCCAGCAACATATAAAAAGACAAAATACATGACCACATTAAGGTTATCTCAAGTTTTTGAAGGTGTTTACCATTACAAAATCATTTTATATAAATTATTATAGCAACCATATGAAAGAAAAAATTATATAATCATATTAATAAATTATTTTAAAAAGCCTTTCTAAAATTAGCATTAATTCATATTCAGAAAAGAAACTTGGCAAACTAAGGCTAGAAATAACCTTTTTAAAAAAAAAATCAGATAAAGAATGTGTGCAAACAAGGTAGAGGCAGTCCTCAAATATTAAGAATAAGATAGGTTCTGTAAGATTTGTTCAGAATTTGTACGTAAGTTGGAACAGGTACATTTTTTGCGTATTACCTGTTATAGCCTCCATTTGTTAGTGCAAGTTGTATGTCAGTCAGATGCTTGTAACTCAGGGACTGCCTATTCAGTGAACCTAATGCTTAATGCTGAACCATTGTTGGCATTCTATTTAAGATTGGGAACAAGACAAGAGCATGAACTAACACTGCTTCTTCATGACATTGCAGTGGGCTCCTAGTTGGTAAAGAAAGAAAAGAAAAAATAATAAGGATCAAGAACATGTAAGAAATCATTTCAGTAAATTTCAATTGATTCATTAGTGTGCAAATGGAATGCCTAATCTCTCACTGTCCAGGTATTACAGAAAGAATGGATATTCGAACAGATTTCTGACACTAGTGACTGCCATGATGAAACAGTGTTGAGAGATAGGTATTAGGCTGTGGGGTTCCCTGTCCTTCTTTATCCCCTTACAACCATCACAGCCTGACTTTGCTGCGCCGTTATTTCTGATGAGACATTCAGGTTGCTGGAGAGAATTCAAAGATCAGACTGTGAAAGTGACATTAAAAAGGCAAAAGAGGAAATCTTTTTTTTTTTTTTGAGACAGTGTCTCACTATGTCACCCTCAGTAAAGGGCTGAGGTGTCACAGCTCACAGCAACCTCAAACTCTTGGGCTTAAGCAATTCTCTTGCCTCAGCTACCCAAGTAGCTGGGACTACAGGTCCCCAGCTATGTTTGTTGTTTTGGTTGCAATTGTCATTGTTGTTCTAGCAGGCCCAGGCTGGGTTCAAACCCACCAATCTCGGTGTATGTGGCCAGCGCCTTAACCACCGAGCTATGGTCACCCCTCAAAAGAGGAAATCTTGTACTTAAAAAGGTGAACAGCAGAGGGGTTTTGTGTTGCTTGCTATAACAGACTGAGTATCTCTTATCTGAAATGCTTGTGATCAAAAGTGTTTCAAAGTTTGAATTTTTTCAAACTATCAATTGAACATCCCCAATCCAAAAATCTGAAACTAAAAATGTTCCAATGAACATTTTCTTTGAGCCTCAATGTTGGTACTCAAAAAGTTTCAGATTTTGGGGCATTGCAGATTTCAGATTTTCTTTCAGACTAGGGATATCTAACCTGTATTTGTTTGCTTGTCTGAATGTAGCACTTCAGAATTTCTGAAAGACCTAGGAAATATTAAAATGAATGTAAGTTTATAGGCTCTTTAAAAATCTCATCATTTATTTAATATGCTGTGGACAATACCTCTTTGCCACGCAATTCTATTTCAATATCCATGTTTGAAAATTGGAAAGATTCTCAATTTCTATAATGACTGTAGTCTCCAACCAGAATCCAGGTTCCAGGGTCTGACAAGTACAAATGTGAGTATAAGGACAATCAACTATCAGCAGCCTTTCAGATATTCTGTATGAGTAGTTATAGCCATTTTAGCATGTATAGTATTCAGTATCCAATTTTTTTCACTTGTTTATTCAACAAATATAGATTGAATGCCTCTTGTATGCCCTGAGAACACAGGTGTGAATAAAACAGACGAAAATCCCTGTCTTCATGGAGATCATGTCTTGATTAAGGAGATATATTGTAAAAAAATAAATAAGAAAAATATAGAAAGTATCAACTGATAACACATTCTATGAATGAAAATAAACTATGAAAGGGAGGTAGAGAGTGCTGGAAGTGGGGGTAGAGTTTAAAAATTTTGAAAGTGTTTTCAGTGAAAACTTCACAGACAAAATCAAATTTGAGCAAAGACCTGAAAAAGACTTTAAGTCATGCATTTCAGAAAACAGTCAAATATCAGAGAAACGAGATATCAGACAGTCATGCAAAGTTAGCAATGTAACCATGCATTTTGACACACCGGTAATTCAATTATTTGTGCCTCCAAAGCATTGAGATTGAAATTCCTCTCCTGAGGCCTTCTCAGCCATTAAGTGCTGCAGCACAAAACAAAGGGATGTTATTAGAACTAGGGATGGAACCTGAGGTGAGAACCATAGGTAGAATGTACGGCAAAACTGTAAGGTTGGTGACAAAGCTGGGACTATACTCATTTAGTGGAGCTTTGTCTTACAAGTAGATTGTGTGGATTGAAGATGCTCTATAAACCTTACTCAGCTTATTGATAGCAAACTAACATTAGAAATATATAAAAGAAAATTACTTAAGAGACTAAAAAGGCAGAGGAAGCTAAGACTGAAATCTTAATACCTATGCTTGAAGACACATGTGTTTACACATTTTCATTCTCTGGGCTTGGACTTATCAAGTTCCTTCCAGGAAGCAAACTGTCTCTGTCTGAATTTTCCCTGGGGAGACATTGTGACATGATTCAAATGCCAATCATTTATGGGGGAGACGATTTCAGGAAAGTCCAGAAGGGGAATGGGGCACTAAGACAAAAGGTAGAAAGCCAATAGAGGGTTGTGGGAAAAGTTGCCACTGGGTCAGTTGGAGCTTAATTCCACCGGGTAATTGTGGGAGCCAGTGTAGAACCTGTTCGTAGATTTGTATCACTTGAAGACAAATGAGCTGGGGTATTTGTTCACCAACTCCTGTCACTCATTGGTTGAGAGATGTTCATAGGGGCATTGATTTCTAAGAATGTCTGGCCACTCGACATTCTAGCAGAATGGTCGCACCAACAGGAAGTACATGGGCAGGCAGTGCAGATGCTGACAGGTAGATGTCAGATAGTGGCCCTAAAAGTATGCGGAGGGGATATGGGTTCCAACAGGAACTGATACACTGTTTCAAAAACAAGACTCTACTATATTCATGCACTCCCCCCCTACTAAAAAAAATACAAGACTCTAGGATTGAAATAGTATTGGCCATCCTCATTCTTTAACCAGGAATGTAACAACCATAATGCATTAGGCACTTGTAATTATAATGAGACTAAGAAGACTTGGCTCCAGTATGCACTGAGGTACTACATATTGAAAAAAACAGACAAATAAATGATCTTGTAAACAAATTATTGCAAGTAATAAGGGCTAAATGGAATAAGATACTAAGAAGATATACAGGGAGGCCAAAAAGTTCATGTGATACACGATGGAATATTATTCAGCCACATACAAAGAACAAAATCCTATCATTCCTGACAGTGTGAGGGAAGCTGGAGGACATTATGTTTAGTGAAACAAGCCAGGCATGGGAAGACAAATACTGTGTGCTCTCACTCGTTTGTGGAATCTAAGAAAAACCTGATCTCATAGAAGTACAAAGTGGAATAGTGGTTACCAGAGGCTGGGGCAAGGGAGGAGGGAGGGAGGATGGGGAGAGACAGAGGAAAAGGTACAAAATTACAGTTAGATGGGGGAATAAGTTCCGAGGTGCTGTTGTACAGTAGGGTGCCTATAGTTAACAATATTGTGTATGTTTCAAAATATCTAGAAGAGAGGATTCTGAATGCTCTGATCATCAAGAAATGATTATGAGGTGGTTTGAGGTGATGGATATGCTAAATGCTCTGATTTAATCCATACATAATGTATGAATGTGTCAAAACATAACACTGTACCACATAAATATGTACAATCATGTACCAATTAAAAATAAAATAAACTTTAAAAAATTACTAAAAATAATTACTAAAAATATAAATTAATAAAGAACTAAAAACTCTGATTCTAGGGCAGCAATTGCCTCAATTATTTATGTCCGTCTTAATGACTATAGTCCATGTGTCACATAATTATTATTTTTGTTTGTTATATCAGTCTATTAATAACATTTGTTATCAATAATACGGCTACTATGTTTTATATATCATCTTTGAGTTTTAATATCAGAACAGTAAAAACTACTGAGCAGCAAACTAACAATTTTTAACTACTAATTTAATTGTTATTTTGGTGTGTGTATTTAAGGTACACTAGTAAAACTGACTCTCAATAGTGCTATACATTTTTAAACTTAAAAATGTACTATAAGTGATCAATATGAAGCAGAACAAAACCCAGGATCTGTGCAAAAAAAAAAAAAAATGCCACATGCTCTTGTATAACTTGCTTGCCTATGCAGCACTATCTCAGCTTGGGCATTTCTTACCTGAAAAGGAGTCACTGAGGACCCGAGGTTAATTGGTCAAGTCCCCTGAATTACAAGAAATGGAAGCCCACTGCTTTGCCATTTCTTAGAGCTTTGAAGGATCTAAGTTGTCAAAGTACTCTGCCTGCATTGGAATTCACCACCTCCTTCAGAGAAGCAGTTAGCTGGTCTGGACATAGTATCTGTGCCCTTCAGATCCACTCTCCAGATCCTTCCAACCTGTTCTGTGTCCCAGGAGGCTGACCTAATGTAAACTGTATCAACCAGCTCCCTTATCTTTTGAGTTCTAATTGAGTTTGACCAATAGGAGGCACCACTAGGAGACTGGAGGATAGAAGGGGAGGTTAGAGACCCTTGACCACGGATGATTATAGGTTTGTCACGTGCGTTTATGACAACCCACAGTTCTCTTCATGTAGACCTCTTTCACAGCTATAAGTATTCTCTCTGGGTTCCACTCAATCTTTTCCTCCACTTGTCCCTATGATCTGAGGGTGACAAGGGCCTTTGGTGCTGCTAGCCCTTGAGTACTCTGCTTTTTACTGGTTTCTTTTAATACTGCTTGTATCTCAGTAAAGAGTTATTTATTAAATGCTTCTAATTGGCATGAGTGTGCTATTTCCTTCTTGCCCAGACCCTGACTGAAACATTGCTGTATCTGTCACTCAAGGATTGAGGTCGCAGCCTTTGATCCAGTCGTAAGGAGGTCTAAAGGATTCAGCACCTTAATCCATCACACAAGATGCCTCCCTCCCTGTGCATTATAGTACAAATCATTTACTTTTCATGTTATTACGGCAGAAATATATATTTCTAGAAGTGCTGACTGAAGCCATGGCTGGTTGCAGATTATGATTGTAAACAGGTCACCATTAGCCTCCTGAGTTTCATTTATGAGCCTGTATTTTATGCTTGCAAATTTTTCTTATGTTGTTCAGCCCAAAGAAACATCCCACTCACCAATCTCCACCATTTTCTCTGCTTTTCTATTTCACTACTTTGTCAGTCCCTAACCGAAACAAAAGACATACTTGTCAAGGTAAAACTACACTCCAAAAATGAAGAAATTTTAGGCATCATATTAGTATTCACTGCCCATTATCAGTGAAACTTATTACAATAATTTAGCACCACTTATCATGGTTATGAATAAGCATTGATAAGAGAAGTTTTCTAATCCTTTCTATAACCTGAGTGAGTCGATCAAGATACTTATTAACACAGGTTACGTCATTTATTGAACTTCACATTTTTGTGTTTATAGACATTGCATTTTTTTTTGTTTTTACAAATTGAAGGTTTATAGCAATCCTACCAATCTAGTCGTGCCTTTTTTTTTTCCAGCAACATGTACTCCAGTGTCTCTGTGGTACATTTAGGTAATTCTTATAATACAGTAAATGTTTTCATGATTATTATATCTGTTGTGGTGATCTGTGATCATTGATTTTTTATATTACAATTTTAATTGTTTCTGGCACACCACAAACCACACCCACAGAAAGCAGTGAACTTAACTGATAAATGTTATATGTGTTCTCACTGCTCCATCAACAGCCATTCTTCATTTTGCTCCTCTCCTCAGTCTTCCATATTTCCTGAGACACAACAGTATTGAAATTAACCCAATTGGTAACCCTATAATGGTCTCTACATGTTCAAGTGAAGAGTCCCAAGCATCTCTCCCTCAAAATCAAAAGGTAGAAATGATTAATCTTAGTAAGGAAGCTATGTCCAAAGTCAAAAGTAGGCCAAAAGCTAGACACTTTGTACCAGTTAACCAAGTGTGAATACAAACAAAAACATTTTTTTAAGCGATTCTCCTGACTCCGGCTCTCAGGTAGTTGGCACTACAGGTGATCACCACCACACTAAACAAAGGAAAAGTTCTTGAAGAAAATTAAGAACAGAAGCCGGTGAACACAAAATTGATATGAAAGTAAAACAACCTTACTTCTGTGTTCCCATAACCCCAAAAGGAATCCAGAACAATACTTAATTCTATTCAATTCTATGAAGGTTGAGAAAGGTGAGGCAGCTACAGAGGAAAACTCAGAAGCTAGCAGAGGTTGGTTCATGAGGTTTAAAGAAAGAAGCTATCTGGCTCAGCGCCTGTGGCTCAATCCGCTAAGGCGCCAGCCACGTACACCTAAGGTGGCAGGTTCGAATCCCCAGCCTGGGCCCGCCAAACAACAAGATGGCTGCAACCAAAAAATGGCCGGGCATTGTGGCGGGTGCCTGTGGTCCCAGCTACTTGGGAGGCAGAGGCAGGAGACTCACTTGAGCCCAGGAGTTGGAGGTTGCTATGAGCTGTGATGCCATGGCACTCTACCCAGG
>CAUYQV010116320.1:0-70669 GCA_963574575.1 Galagoides demidoff
GAATATGTTTCAGCTCCATCCAGGTAAACACAAAAGATATAAAGGCTCCATGTTTTTTATGGCTGTGTAGTATTCCATAGGGTACATATACCATGATTTGTTAATCCATTCATGGGTTGATGGGTATTTGGGCTGCTTCCATAATTTGGCAATTATGAATTAGGCTGCAATAAACATTCTGGTGCAAATGTCTTTTTTGTAAAATGATTTTTGTTCTTCTGGGTAGATACCTAGTAATGGAATTGCAGGATCAAACAGTAGCTCAACTATTAGTTCATTAAAAATTCTCCATACTTCTTTCCAAAAAGGCTATATTAGTTTGCAATCCCACCAGCAGTGTAGAAATATTCCCTTCTCTCAATATGCACACTAACATCTGCACTTGGGGATTTTGTGATGCAGGCTAATCTTACTGGAGTTAGGTGATATCTCAAAGTAGTTTCGATTTGCATTTCCCTGATGATTAAAGATGATGAGCCTTTTTTCATGTGTTTGTTGGTTCATAGAAGTTTCTGTTCAAGTCTCTTGCCAACAAAGAAATGGAGTTGTTTGTTCTTATCATATTGATTAAAGTAAGTTCTCTGCAGATTCTGGTTCTCAGACTTTGTTGGAATTACTATATGCTATAGATGGCCTCTATCAGTTTAAGAAATGTCTGACCTAAGCCTATTTGCTTAAGTGTTCTAATCATGAAAAGATGTTAGATATTATCAAAAGATTTTTCTGCATCAATTCATAGAACCATATGGTCTTTGTTTTTTATTTTATTTATGTGGTGTATTATATTTATAGATTTACGTATGTTGAACCAACTTTGTAACCCCGGGATAAAACCAACTTGATCATGGTGTATAATTTTTTTGATGTGTCATTGAATTCTGTTTGCTAGGATCTTATTGAATATTTTTGCATTGATATTCATTAATGATATTGGTCTATAATTTTCTTTCTTTGTTGGGTCCTTTCCTGGTTTAGGAATCAAGGTGATATTTGCTTCATAGAATGTGTTCTTTTTCTATGTTTTGGAAAAAGTTATATAATATAGGTACAAGTTCCACTTTGAAGGTTTGGTAGAATTCTGATGTGAAGGCATCTGGTCCTGGAATTTTCTTTTGGACTGTTCTTCTTAGGACACAAGTCTAATTTCAACAAATTCAAAGAATAGAAATTATTCTTTGTATCTTTTCAGACCATGACAGATTAAAAGTTGAACTCAGCAGCAATTGAAATCTTCATACTCAAATAAAATGATGGAAATTAAATAATGTTAGACTGAAGGATAGCTGGATCAAAGATGAGATTAAGAAGGAAATCATCAAAGAAAAAGAAAAGCACTCTACCATGGGTGACAAAGTGAGACTCTGTCTCAAAAAAAAAAAAAAATTATCAAAACCTATGGGATACTGCAAAGGCAATCCTAAGAGGGAAATCTATAGCATTAGAAGCCTTCATCAAGAAAACAGAAAGAGAGAACGTCAGCAATCAAATGGGTCATCTTAAGCACCTGGAAAAGGAAGAAAATATACCTCACACCTAGCAGCAGAAAAGAAATAAAAATTAAAGCTGAATTAAGTGAAATTTAAAACAAAAGAATCATTCAGAAGATCGACAAAACAAAAAGTTGGTTCTTTGAAAAGTTTAATAAAATTGATAAACTTTTGGCTAGCCTAACCAGAAACAGAAAGGTAAAATCTCTAATAATGTCAATCAGAAATGATAAAGGAGAAATAACATAACAAAGAAATTTAAAAAATTCCTCAATGATCAGTATAAAAAACTCTATTTTCAGAAATATGAAAATCTGATGGAAATGGACCAATACCAGGAAGCATACCACTTTCCTAAACTCAACCAGAAAGAATTAGAAATTTTGAATAAACCTATATCAAGCACTGGAATAGCATCAACTATACAAAATCTCCCCTGAAAAGAAAATCATTCTGCAGTCATTCTAATATTTCTCCCTTTGTGTGTAATGCTTTTATTGCATCTGGCTGCTTGCAGGATTTTCTCCTTCATATTAACTTTGGCAAAGTTAATTACAATGTGTCTAGGAGATGCTTTATCTGGATTGAGTCATACTGGGGTTCTGAAATGATTTACTATCTGAATTTCTGTATCTCTTACAAATGTTTGGGAAATTCTACTCCATAATATCCTGAAGGAGAGCATCTGTGCCTTTAGGATCATCCTCTTATTCTTCAGGAATCCCTATAAGTCAGATTTTAACATTTTGGAATGACTCCACAACTCTCTCAGGCAATGTTCTGTTCTTGTTTTCCATTTTTCTGCCTCTTGCCATGTTTGGGATTGTTCAAAAACCTTTTTTTCAATTTCTGAGATCCTTTCCTCTGCCTGATCAACTCTATCACTGAGGGATTCTACTGTATTTCAAAACTTCTTGAATAACTTTTTCACTTTCTTGAGCTCTGCTATATCTTTTTTCATTGTGTCTACATCCTTGGTGACTTTGTCTTTGAGTTCATTAATTTCTTTTTTTTGTTTGTTTTATTAAATCATAGCAGTGTACATGAATGCAATCATGGGGTAAAATATAAAATGAACATTGGTTTTATGTACAATTTGAAATATTTTCATCAAACTGGTTAACATAGCCTTCACGGCATTTTCTTAGTTATTGTGTTACAACATTTATATTCTACACTTAGTGAATTTCACATGTATCTTTGTAAGATGTACTGTAAGTGTGGCCCCACCAATTACTCTCCCTCTACCTATCCTCTCCCCTCCCCTCCACTCCCTCTCTCCTTTACCCTTCTTCTTGGGCTATAACTGGGTTATAGCTTTCATATGAAAGCTATAAATTGGTTTCATAGTAGGACTGAGTACTCTGGATACTTTTTGTTCCATTCTTGAGATATTTTGCTAAGAAGAATATGTTCCAGCTCCATCCATATAAACATGAAAGAGGTAAAGTCTCCATCTTTCTTTAAGTCTGCGTAATATTCCATGGTATACATATACTACAATTTATTGATCCATTCATAGGTGGAGGGGCACTTGGGCTTCTTTCATGACTTAGCAATTATGAACTGGGCTGCAATAAACATTCTGGTACAAATATCTTTGTTATAATGTGATTTTTGGTCTTCTGGATATATACTTAGTAGAGGAATTGTAGGATCAAATGACAGGTCTATTTTTAGATCCATAAGTATTCTCCAAACATCTTTCCAAAAGGAACGTGTTAGTTTGCATTCCCACCAGCAATGTAGAAGTGTTCCGTTTTCTCCACATCCACGCCAACATGTCTGGTTTTGGGATTTTGTGATGTGGGCTAATATTCCTGGAGTTAGATGATATCTCAAAGTAGTTTTGATTTGCATTTATCTGATGATTAAGGATGATGAGCATTTTTTCATGTCTTTGGCTGTGTGCCTGTCTTCTTCAGAGAAGTTTCTCCTCAAGTCCCTTGCTCACACTGAGATGGGATCACTTGTTCTTTTCTTGCTGATACATTTGAGTTCTCTATGGATTTTGGTTATTAAACCTTTGTTGGAGACATAACCTGCAAATATCTTCTCCCATTCTGAGGGTTACCTGCTTGCTTTACTTACTGTGTTCTTGGCCGTGTAGAAGCTTTTTAGTTTGATCAGGTCCCAGTAATGTATTTTTGGTGTTGGTTCAATTGCCCGAGGGTCCTACTCATAAAATATTCTCCAAGGCCAATTTCTTCAAGTGTTTTCCCTACACATTCTTCTAGTATTTTTCTAGTTTCATGTCTTAAATTTAAATCTTTCATCCAGTGAGAATCTATCTTAGTTAATGGTGAAAGGTGTGGGTCCAGTTTCAGTCTTCTATAGGTTGCCAGCCACTTCACCCAGCACCATTTGTTAAATAGAGAATATTTTCCCCACTGAATGTTTTTAGATAGCAGGGTTCTGCTGGCAGCTCGAGTATGACTCGCTCCGGATCTCTGTAGAGTCAGAAGGACCCTCCCCCCACAGCAAATGATTTAGTCTGGGAAGATTGATGCCTCTTTTCCCACCTTGTTCCTGTGTCACACCCCGTCACTGGTAACCCCTCAAGGCTGTGACCCAGTTACTTCCAATGAGCAGGTATTCCAGGGGTTTGTGTCTGCCTGAGTCACAGGGAGATCTATATCTCCTTGGTCAGGCTGCTGCACTCTGCCACCATTCGGCAGGGGGAGGTGAGGCCTGACAAGTTTAGGTGCTTAATGGAAACTGGGGCAGTTCACTCAGTTCCATCCCTACCACTGATTAATGTTGCTGACACTTATATTTTCACAGAATTTATGTTTCTGTCACAGCTATATTCCCCTGCAGACTAGCTGCTGTTTGAGTTCACAGAAACTGGGACTCAGCCCTGGTCTGTGCCCCTGCCTGGAGCTGGCATGGCTGTCCCCACTGCACTCTGTGTTGGGGTGGGTACAGTTAGAGCTCATACTCAGCTCTCAGTTCCTGCCTTCTCCCCGCTATGATCCCCTGGGCGCTGGGTGCTTCTTAGGCTCACTAAAGCAGTCCTCTGACTCAGCCCCACCCTGGGAGTATGCCATCTCTGTGTGCACATATTCTAGTCTCTGTCCCTACCACACCCCACCCAGGCAGGTACCACCCCAGGCATACTCCTTGCTCATGGGGCCTGCTTTTCCATCCCCCATCTGTTCTGCCAGTGGCTGCCACCAGAGAAGGTGCCTGGCTTTTTCTGGTTGTCCAGAGAGGAAGGGAGTATCTCTCCAAAATATCCCTAGAAATGTGAGCCCTATTATTCCCACCACTGCCGCTGTTGCTCTGTGCTGTGGGGCACTGCCTCTCCCTCTCTCATATGGTTCCTCAGTCCACCATCTTCTCCTCATACCCATGAGGCAGAATCAGCACAGACCTATAATAGCCCATGCCTTGTCCACACCTCTTGAGAAAATGCCCAAGAATTTGGACTCCATGGGGACAGGCTTCCAGACCTCAGGGTGAGAGTGGAGAGGAGTGCTAGGAGTTTAGAATTGTAGGTAGAGAATATATACAGTTTTATGCAGTTTTATGCCTGGTGGGAGAGTGCCATGGCACACTAGTAGGGGAAGGAGTTCCAGTTTTTAGAGGGTCTCCCCTGTGGGATAAAATAGGATATTTGAACTCTGCTCACTTGTTTGTAGAAAGTATACTGCAAGCCATTCTTGGGGTAGGGGGACTCCTGTCCACTTGGCGATGGATTTTTGTACCTATTGATTGTTTCCTTGGGGTTGCAGCTTGCCTCAGCATGGTTCATGTGCATTCTTCAACCTTCTCTCTTGGCTCAGCTCCAAACCATCAGCTTACTTGCTAAACTTCTGTCCTTTAACTCTCTTTGTGGATGGGTGCCTCTGTAGAAGGCTGGCCACTGTTGGCCATCTTGCCTTCACCCTGAGTTCATTAATTTCTTGAGACAACTTTTGAACTACTCTATGGATTTTTATTTCCATCTTTTCTTCCATTCTATTCATCTTATTTGCCATCCATATTCTGAATTTTATTTCTGAAAATTCAGCCATTTATTTGTCTATGAATGGCATCTTCTGTTGTATCTCCTTTGTCATTCCTTGGGAGAGTTGATCTACTCTGATTATTTACATTGCCAGAGTTCTTCTGCTGGTTCTGCCCCATTAATATTTTCCTCAATTTGGCAATTAAAATTTATAGGGTGAGATTGGATTTGGGGCCCCAGAAAGTGGAGTTAAGTTGCCCTTTACCAATGACCTGGGGCTTGTGATTGTGGTTTTTTCCCTACAGCCTTTCAGAGATGCAGCCAGAGACTCTGAGGACCTGCTTGGTGAGATAGCATAAGCTGGCTCTGTCTTGAAGTCTTCTAGCCTCTACCCAATCCTAATAAATCACAGTATTAGGCTGAAATCTCAGCTAGGAAGAGATATAAGCCATTGTGATGCCACATTACCACCAGTGACAGTTGGAGGAAGAGAATAAATCCTCCCTGACTACAAAACAACTGCCACTCAACCTCAAATGGTCCCCAGGTGTATAGCCCAGGTTGAGAGTTCTAATCAGATTGTCCTGGGCAGTACAACCACCGCTCAACAGGGAGCGTTCAAAGGGTCTCCAGCAGCCCAATAGTAGAAATCCACAGGCAGATCCCTCCCGCAAACCCAAGGGCATGGAGCCTGGTCCCCTGCAGTGAGCAACCAAGTCAGAAAACTTGGCTTCCAAAGTCAGAACAGGGGCGACAGCACCTCCACCCACTGTGTATGGTGATAGTGCATCACTCTCTCCCAGGCCTCCCTCTCTCCCCATGCCCCGCTGATTTCCACTTGAGTCACTGTTTCCATGCTGCTGTCCAGTTGCCCACACAATCCCCAGGCCTCTCAGAGAATTGCCAAGCACTCTGGACTCTGTAGTGGGCAGACCTTCAGACCACCAGGCAAGCAGAGAAGGGTGCACTGGGAGTTCAGATTTATGGGGAAAATATTTGTTCAATTTTATGCTGAGCAAGATGATACCTAGGCTCACAAGTGGGACCTCCCAGGAGAAGGAGGCCCAGTGTTTTGTGGCTCTCTTCTGTGGGATAAAATTAGATAACTTGTGTTCCCTACTTGCTTGCACAGAGCCCATAGTGAGCCTCCTGCTTGGAGGAGGGGTCTCTCATCCTCTTGGCAATGGGCTTTATACCTAGATTTTGTTTCTTAGACTTGATTCTTGGAGTTGCAGCTTGCCTTAGCAGAAATGATGAGTACTTGTCTATCTTCTTTCTTAGCTTAGCTCACTATCTTTGGCTTCACTGAGTCCACTTCTGTCCAGTATCTCTCCCTCTGGACAGGAGCCTCTCATGAAAGCTGCCTCTAGTTTGCCATCTTCCTTCCTCCTCCCTGTTCTGATTTTTCATGTTGCCAAGGTCCTTTTGGCTTTCTCTCCTCATGTGTGGTTTCTTTAAAAAAATAAAACAGCAACAACTGTATACTACAGGTTAAATTGACCCTGTTACCCCTGCCATCCTCTTTTCTTTCCCTTCTTTTGCCCACAGAAAACTGTGCTATCTTTGAGAGGATCAATCCAAGTGACAACAACTGTCCATACTTCTTCCCTACCACATTTGAAGATTTTCTGTAATTATTATTCTGACTTGAAGAACTTGCATGTCATTAGCCAGATCCACCTTCTTTAGATGATGCTGGGAATACCTGGGGCATCTCCCCCATGGTGCAGACTATCATCCTATACTCCTTGGCTCACAAGAAAACAAATTCTAGGTACAAAGTTATAGTTTAGCCTCTCAAAGCATGGCTAGCTCATGTCTAGCTCTGCCAGTCTATACTCAAAATTGTTAGGGAAGAGACTCATTAGTCAAGAATAGGTTAGGTCAAGAAATATCCTTAGATCAGTTAAATCCAGTCATATATAAAACAGCTGCTGCAGCTGCAGCTATTCTATTCATTCACTTAAATATTTTGAACATCTACTACATACAAAAAGCACTGTGCTGGTACAATCAGGATATAACAGTGACAGAGTTAATTCCTACTCCTACATAATTTATATTCTAGTAGGGAAGACTGATAATATGAGTACACATACAGTACATTTTCAATTGTGTTACAGATTGTGCCATGAGGTGGCCATGAAAATATGCAGCTCAGTTCTGCCACAGGGAGCATGAGTGACTCCCTCCCTGTTCCTGCTGGGACCCATCATTCCCCTGTATATAGGTACACCCTGAGGTGACCCCCAGTGAGACATACTCTTAGATACCACCCTCTAGTGCAGGCAGAACTTATGACTTGACTTCTAGCCAGTAGAATATAATGAAGGTGAAGAGACTTTGCAGATATAATTAAGCGCTAAATCAGTTGACTCTGAGTTAATCAAAAGGGAGATTATTCTGGTTGGGCCTGATTTGATTAGGTGAAGACTCTTCAAAAAGGGATTCTGTGATCAGAAGAGTTCTCTGGCTGGTGTTGAATAAGGGAGCTGCCTTGCTGAGAGAGGGCCTGTGAGTTACACATTGGGTCTGCAAGGGCCTCTAGGAGCTAAGAGTGGCCCCTGGCTGGCATCCAGTGAGAATGTGAGGAACTCAGTCCTACATTCCCAAAGAACTGAATTTTGTTAACAGCTATGAGAGCTTGAAAGAGGATCCCAATCTCCAGAAAGGAATACAGCCTGGCTAACATCTAAATTTGGGTTTTCTGGTCAGGCTTGGTGTCTCATGCTTATAATCCAAGCACTTTGGGAGGCCAAAGCAGGTGGATTGCTTCAGCTCAGTAATTGAGAACAGTCTAAGCAAGAATAAGACCCCTGTCTCTCCTAAAATTAGAAAAACTAGCTGGGCAAAGTGGTGCATGCCTGTAGTCCTAGCTACTTGGGAGGCTGAGGCAAGAGGATTGCTCAAGCCCAAGAGTTTGAGGTTACTGAGCTACGACACCATGGCATTCCAGTACTCTACCATAGCAGCAGAATGAGACTCTGTCTTAAAAATAAAAAAAAAAAATTTTTAAAAGGAAAGAAAGAAAAAGATTTGGGTTTTCTAAGAGTCTAAGGAAAGTACCCAGTTAAGCCTTGCCTAGACTCCTGACCCATGGAAGCTGTGAGATAATAAATGGGTATTGTTTTAAGCCACCAAAGTTGTTGGCAATTCATTATGTAGCAATAGAAAACTAACAAACTAACACATGTAGTGAGAGCTAGCACTCTCCCCATAGTGCCTTGTTCCTGAAAGCAAGAAGCACTCCCCTCAGGAGCTGCCCCACTTTCTCTCTTGTTATATGCCTAAACTAGGGTTACCTGCTAGTAGAACCTGGATAGGTATATACTACTCTGATAAGGGAAGAAAGAGATTATACATGGAAGGCCTATAAGGTAAAAACATTAGCTATAATGTGTGAGCAAAAGCTGGGGGAGTAGATTTTGAGGATTCCTGACCAAAAGGGTCAAATGTAAGACAGGATAAGCAAGAGTGCATTGTCTTAGGGGCATCTTCACAGGACACTTGTTTAACATCCTAGGGAGGGCCCCAGGGAGCAGCATGGCTTTTAGAAGCCTGGAGAAAGTACTGGACAATACTGAGCAAAGTGCCAATACCTGACTTACCCTGGCAGATGGCAGAGGAAGGAATGAAAAAACTAAAAGGCATGGGCATGATATTTTATGTGATTCTGGACCAACCATTAGAAGATTTTGCTGGGGAAGGAGAACCAGAGGATATCACACTGCTTATGAAAGCCAAGCTAGCTGCTGTTACCTGTGATTCTCCATTTGGTCACTTGCAGAGAGCAACACTGAGCCCTAGTATGTGAGTATTTTTGGAGAAGAACATCTAGCCACTTGGTGACTAGATGCACAATGTCCACTACATTGTGCCCATGCTATCCTAGAAGGGTCTGTGCTCACCAGGGTAGATTGCTCTTTTAGGCATAAATTTGTTCTTCCACCACACTGAGCCTTAGCTGTCACTAACTGAAAGTTTACACAGCCTTATGTCCCATATGTTATAACATCTGACCAGGAGACTGGTTTCACAGTGAAGAGGTATGGGAGTGGGCCCATGACTGTGAGATTCACTGGTCATATAATTTATTGTACCATCCAGAACACTATAGCATCCTTCTAATGTCACAGCTGAAGTTTCAGCTCAAATGCAACACTCTGAAAAGGCAGAGTGCCATATGCATTACATCAAAGAAAGCCACTTCCCTGTCTCCAATAAGATGAGTTTAAAGGCCAGAATGAAGGGTTAGAAGCAGAGGTGATAGTACTCACTATCACTCCCAATGGCCAACTGGGGAGTGAGCTCCAGCTCTCTGATCTCCAAGGGTGAATGCCCTAATCCCATAGTCTTGCCAGGGGACATACTAAGAGTCCATTGAACTGTAAGATATGGCTGTTGCCAGGGACATTTGACCATCCTACATCCAAGGACCAGCAGGGAAAGAAGGAATCATGTAGCAGGGGAGATTGAACTGATCAGCAGGAGGAGATAGACAGTTTTCATACCAAAGGTACAGGTAAGAGATGTGTGGACCCACGATGGTCTGATCACATGTTTCCTGGTACTCCCTTTTTCCTTGGTAACTGAGAAGAGTCTAGTAGCAAAGAGCTTAGACTTCATTGAACAAAGGTTTGGTCAAAACAACCAGGAAGCCACCAAGACCTGCTGAAGTGATAGCTGAGGGTGAGGGAAATTTAGAATGTGTGGTGGAAATGGAGAGGATAAGTATCAACTGCAGCTCCAAGACCAGCTGCACAGATTGATACTATAGTTTATACCACTGACTTCTCTTTTCTAAATTTTTCCTCTAAAAGAGAGGTCCACAGACACCAGAGAGGAGCTACTAACTAAACCTGTGTGAAAAGGAAATCCATCAGATGCAAGGAGTAGGCTAAGTAGAAAGGCCTCAAAGGAAGTCAATCCTACCAACATCTTGATCTTGGATTCCTGGCCTCCAGAACTGTGAGAAAATAATATTCTGTTGCTTAACTGAGTCAGTGATACTTAGATGTGGAAGACCCTAGTGCTTTGGTTGACTTGGGATACTATAACAAAATGCCATAAACTAGGCATTTTATTACCAACTACTTTTAGTTCTAGAGGCTGCAAAGTCCAAGATCAAAGTGTCAGTATAGTCAATGTCTGGTGGGGACTCTCTTCCTGGTTTGCAGAGAGTCCCCTTCTTGTACCTTACATAGTAGAGACTTATAATCCCACCATGTGTACTCCACCCTCATGAATTTATCTAAACCTGATTACCTCCCCAAAGCCTTACCTCCAAATATTCTCCCATTGTGGATTAGGGGTTTAACATATGAATTTCAGGGATACACAAATATTGTTCCATAGCACTGGGCAACTAGGAAAACGCACCTCTCAGATTATGAACTTCAGGGAATATAAATGACTAACGGTCCCAGCTGCTGCCCTTCTGGGTCCATCATTGTTTTGGCATCAACCAAGGCTGAACCTGTGGGCTCACAGCCAGTGACAGAGTGTGGCACTGTTACTAATGAGGGCCCATTGATACAGGGTGTGTGACACCATGGGTGGCTTAGATCATGACTTGCTACAGGCCTGAACTTTCTCTGAATTGTGCAGAACCTCTTCCTATCCAGCTGTCTCTATTTCCTTTGCTTTTCCCTTCACAGACATCAGAACTGCACCGCAGTCTGGTGGCTCTCCTCACCTCCTCTCACACCCTGTCCTTCTATCCTTCACAGGCAATTCCCCCAATAAATCTCTTGCATGTCTTATCCCATCACAGTATCTGCTTCTCATGAGATAAAAACTAAAATATTTCATAAAACATATAGGGTAGGGTGGCACCTGTGGCTCAGTGGGTACGACACTGGCCCCATATACCAAGGGTGGCAGGTTTGAGCCTGACCCCCGCCAAACTGCAACAAAAAAATAGCTGGGCATTGTGGAGGGCGCCTGTTAGTCCCAGCTACTCTAGAGGCCAAGGCAAGAGAATCGCCTAAGCCCAGGAGTTGGAGGTTGCTGTGAGCTGTGTGACACCACGGCACTCTACTGAGGGCAGTAAAGGGAAACTCTGTCTCTAACAAAAACAAATAAACAAAAAAAACTACATAGGATGTTGGATCCTATAAAGAAAAATATCGTGGGAGTGATGAAAGGAGAGGAGACTACCATATATAAATTAGTGGAAGCAATGAGAAATGATCCCTGGCTCTAATGAAATGACTTTTGAGTTAGGATATAAAATGTGGAGAAAGGGACTCTGGCATGGTGGTTTGTGCCTATAACCAAAGCACTTTGGGAGGCCAAGGGAGGAGGATTATCTGGGGCCAGAAGTTTGAGAATAGCCTGGTTAACATAATGAGACCCCATCTCTACAAAAAATTTAAAAATTAGCCAGGGGTAGTGTTGTGTAGTTTCAGTTACTCAGGAGGCTGACACAGGAGCATTGGTTGGCCCAAGAGTTTGAGTTTGCAGTAAGCTGTGATCATGCCGCTGCACTTTATCCTGGGGAAACAGAGTCTAAAAAACTTAAAATAAATAACTAAAAATAAACTTTTTTAAAAAAATAAGGAGAAGGCAAGAACTTTACAGATAGCTAAAAAGGATTACATTCTGGCACAGGGAAGGCCAGGAAGACTGAACTATAGTGGCAAGGAAACTGACAAGTGTAACATTGAGAAGTCTGCAAAAATCAGATCCTGTGTGTGGCTTTATTGATCATCTGGTCGGGATGAGACAGAGATGCTGTACACAAGAGGAAAGCAGTCCTGTGTACAAATGGCACAGTGATGCAGAGTTTATACTTTCGCGAAGCACCTCCTTCCAGAACTAATTTATTCATTCATCTGCTATTTCATTTATGTTAAAGTTTCCACAAAAGAGAAAACTATTTTCCTCTCATTCATATCAAGCCCACAAAGAAGAAGCTTGTTTATAGTGATCACAAAATTCTACAGTCTAGAGGCCAGCCCTCTGGGAAGCCGAGGCAGGAGGATCACATGAGGCCATGAGTTTAAATCCAGCCTAAGCAAGAGTAAGACCCTAGCTCTACCAAAAATAGGAAAACATTAGCTCGGCATGGTGATGTGCACCTGTTGTCCCAGCTACATAGGAGGCTGAGACGAGAGGATGTCTAGAATTCTGCAGTATGACGTTGCAGTGAGCTATGATGAAGCCTCTGCACTCTACCTGGGGTGAGAAAGTGAGACTCTGTCTCAAAAAAACAAACAAAACTAGTATCTAGAGCTCAGCTTTTTAGATTCAGAAACTCAATGCTTTCTGCCTGCAGAGAAAAGATCAGACTGCTCAGACAACCTTACACTAACTAAACTCAGTATAGTCTAATGCCTACATAAGTCCATAAAGGCCAAAGTGTTGGTTGGTGTTCTTGCTCTGTAGGGAAACTGATTCTGGATGTTAAAACTTAATCCCAGGGTTGTTTTTATCAACATCCATCCCTAAAAAATGAAACCCTCTTTCATTTCCTTCTAATACCCTACTGTCTAGATTCCACACAGACCACACCTACGCTTCTGTTAACATATTCTTCAGATGAAGCACATTGATTAGATTAAAACTTTCCTGCTTAAAATCTCACAAGGATCATGCTTCTGTAAGTTTACCCTCCAGGTTATTGTGGAAAAACCTGTGATATCTCTGTACTTTTTTAGCTATACATTTATTGGAAAACTTTAGACTATTAATAACAGTAACTAATAGTAGCAAATAATAATATTAAAGATTTTGTAAAATGATTGTTTATGACTGCCTAAGCCCTTCACAAAAGTTACTTCGTTAAATGCTTAAAACTACCATGTGCATTAGATGTTATAATTCCTATTTTACAGAAAACAAATTGAGGCTTAGAGAAGCTAAGTAACTCATGACTTCAAAGTTCATCTTTGATTTCTTCTATTCTCTTTTGGGTATTTTGCTCTTTTCACTCTCCCTTTGTCCCCTTTCTTCTTTTCTTCCTAATTTATAAAAATGATGCATACAAAAAGTATTTCAAAATTATAGAAAGGAATAAAACAAAAAGTAAAAATCCTGTCTCATCCATTCTCACTTCCTAACCCCAGCCTGGCCCATGCCCACCCAGTTTCCTACAGAAAGTAAATTACTAAGAGTTTCTTTTGTATAAATCTCTCTGTATTTGACATATATTGATATATGTGTATATATGTTACTGTATGTCTAGTGTGTGTGTTTCCAAAAATAGACATAATGTGAATAACTGGATATCTTCAGCACTTTCTACCTCATTTCTTACTGATGTATTTCATTCTTTTAAATGGATTTGTCAAGATACCACTGTGAGCTTTAGAAAATTAAGTTTTCAAACTCACCACTGTATACTTATGTTGGCAGCACTGTACAAACAACTCAGTAAAGTTTCATAACCTTGGTATATCAGTGTCTCACAGTTGTGTTTGTGTAGACGTGTGGCAGTATCTTGCTGAGTGATAATCATTATTGTTGCACATTTTTGTGTTCTGTCATGAGAATGTCAGAGCTTAAATTAGAGCAATGAACAAAAATTCATAAATTTCTTATTAAACTTGGCTAGAGTGGAAGTGAAATCAGGGACATGTTAGTCCAAGTTTATGGGGATAATGCTACAAAAAAAATAGCAATATATGGCTGGATTAAGTATATGAATGGATTAAGGAGAGAGAAAGAATCACTGATGAAGAGAGATCAGGGCAGCCAATACCAAGAATAACTGATTAGAACATTGCAAAAATTTATTGATGCAATGCACAATTGTGCATCAATGCAAATTTGATGCACAATTCAGTGCATCAAATCATCAGCTGACTGTGAGAAGCATAGCAGACCAAGTAGACATTGATAGAGATACAGGAAAATCTTAACTGAAAATCTTGTCCAACAATTCATGGCTCTTGCATCACAACAATGCACCAGCTCACACAGCACTTGCTATGAAGGAGTTTTTAGCCTTCATAGAAGGCTAATAGTTTTTAGGCTTATTAGTAAACTAATAACTATCTCAGAACTCCCATCCTATTACCTGATTTGGCCCCCAATGGCTTCTTTTTTATCTGAAAATAAAGGAAATAGTGAAAGGAAGACATTTTGATGACATTCAAATACATCAAGGATAATATGATGACAGCTTTGATAGTCATTCCAGAAAAAAAGTTCCAAAATTGCTTTGAAGGGTAAACTAGACCTTGGCATTAGTGCATAGCTTCCCAAGGGAAATACTTCCAAGGTGACTCTGCTGCTATTCAGCAATGAGGTATGTAGCACTTTTTCTAGGATCAGCTTGCAAAGTTAATAATCATATCTCCCTCATATTTTCCATATTTGGACACCAGAATCAAAGTATTTTAATTTGCTATAGATAGATTTTAACATGATGAATTCTTCATTTCCTTTTAGTTTTAGAAATGTATTGATAATTTTCGCATCTTTTCTTCCAAATCATTTTAAGACACATTTCTTTTTGCAAGTTCAAAGCAATAAAAGGATGAAAAAGGAAAACCTATATACAGTTTAAGTGGGATTGCATTGAGATTATCAATGAATTTAGGGATAATTGGTATCTTTACACTATTTTGTTTTACTATCCAAAAACATGGAGTACACAGTTTAGCAAAAAGAAAAAATAACACACACTTCTAAAATACTAATTAATTATTACAATAGACTGTAATAAGTGTGAAAGTAGCATAAGTGAGGATTACAGGTGTGTGGAAAAGAGGAGCATGTGGTTCAGTTTTACATTGACTTCTAGATTAAAATCTGTCTCCTAATCATAAACTCATCCATCCTACTTCTGACTTTTGAACCTACCCAGAATGTGTTTAATTTATCTTCCTCCTAATTGTTGAAGCAAATGTTCAAGTCTCTTAAAATTTCTCCAGCTGAACATCACTAGTATCTTAAATGACATGATTTTCCAGACTCTTTCTCCATTTTTTTTCTGGTTATAGACATCAGCCTCTGAGACTGTGGTGTCCAGAATTTGATACAGTGGATCCCTGGTGTGTACGAATTTTAAATTTACAGTTTCAAGAATTTGTATGAGGTTTCATGACATAATTTTCTTGAGGTATAAATTTGAATCATTCAGGCTTCACTGGAGAAGTACATTCATTGATTCATCCATACATGCATTCAACAAATACTTAGTTGACATTTGTACAGGAATAATCCCTTGAGTCTGGCTGATTTTCACTCATCTGTGTGTGAGACCAGCCTGCTGTCCCCTACTCTAAAGTACACAACCATCTTGTAAGGGAACTGCGTGACGATTCTATAGGAGGGATACCATCAAATCCCTTGCTTTGTAGGTCGTGTTTCTTTTTTACAGTTCTATTATGGTATAATTGATGTTCAATATACTATAAATTTTTAATTTTACAATTTGATGAGCTTATACATATGCAAAAATCCAGGAGCACTTCACAATAAATTAATGAACATATTACCCCCATAAGTTTCCTTATGCCCCTTTGCAACCTCTCTCTCCCTACCATCTCATTCTTTATTCTACCCCCAGGAAACTAATGATCTGCTTTCTGTCGATATAGATTAGTTTGTATCTTCTAGAATTGTATACAGATAAAACCAAATGTGTGTATTCTCTTCTCTGTTTTTTTCCCACTCAGTATAATTATTTTGAGATTCATACATGTTGTGGATATCAATGGATATCAATACTTCATTCTTTTTATTGCTGAATAGTATTCCGTAAAATGGATATAGCACGTTTTGTTTTTCCATTCATCTATTGATGGACTTTTGGTTTGTTTTCAACTTTTGGCTAGTACAAAGAAAGCTACTATGAACCTTCATATACACATCTTTGTGTAGACATCGCTCTCTTCTTTTGAGTTAATAAATAGCTAGAGGTGAAACAAATGAGTCAAGTGACTGATATATGTTTAATATTTTAAGAAACTGCCAAACTGATTTCCAAAATGGTTGTATCATTTTCCATTGACACCAGCAGTCAATGAGAATTGCAAAGAATTGGTATAGTCTTTTCCTTTAATTTTAGCCATTTTAATTTGTGTGTCATGGTATCTCATTATAGTTAAATTTTGTATTTCCCTAATGACTAATGATGTTGGCTTATTTACCCCTTGTATGGTTTTTTGAAAGGTGTTCATTCAAATATTTACCAATAAAGGATTGCCTTTCTCATATACAAATCCTTTTTTGGATATATATTTTGACAATATTTTCTTCAAGTCTAGGGATTCCTTTCTCACTTTCATAACAGTGCCTTTTGAAGAACAAGTTTTTAATTTTGGTAGAGTCCTATTTATTTATCTGTTCTATTTTATACATTTTGTGTCCTATTTAATAAATATTTGAGTCACTAAGATTTTCCCTAGTTTTTTGTGTGTAGTTTTGTAGTTTTAGCTCTTACATTTATGTCCATGATCCATTTTGCATTTTTAGATATAGTGTGAATATGTCCAGTTTCTTTTTTTTTTTTTTTACATATGCTTATCCAATTTTTATATATTTTTTTCTTTTTGGTGACAGAGTCTCACTATGTCACCCTCAGTAGAGTGCAGTGGTGTCATAGCTCACAGCAACCTCGAACTCTTGGGCTTAAGCTAAGGTGACCAGATTTTAACATTGGTAAAGCAGGACACCATTGAAGGGGGGGCCTGGGGGGGTTCTTAATTAAAAATTTGGTCTATATGGAGCAACAAAAATTTTCATAGAATGCAAAAATAGTATTGTAATTTTTTAAATATCAACATAAGTACAATTTACAAATATAATGCATTAAAAAATTATGAATAATATTATTTTATTCTTTGGCATATTTCTCATTTGAGTAAATTTTTTTTAGTAGATTGCTGTCATTGTTTAAAAGGTCATGAAATTTTTCACAAGAATTTGTTAAATTATATTTCACACATAAAATGGCTTTCAAGGTCTCAACACTTAATTGTGATTTTTCTGATGTCCACACTTTATTTACTGTAGAAAAAAAAGCGTTTAGTTGCAGCATTAGTTCATGGTAAGGACAGCGCGTATCCCACAATTTTTAATGTATTATTGTATGGAACATGGTTTGTTTCAAAATGATGAAATAGTTCTAAACATTTGTTCTCTATTGTGATTTTTGCAGATGCCCAACATTTAACTTTTTCCTTATCAATATTTTTTTAAATAATGATACTTCGTAAGTCATAAGTGTCACTTTCAAGGCCAGCCCTAGACTTTTTGCCACGACTATAAAATATAAATAATACGAGTACTGTCTGCTAAATTTATGAAATAAATAAATTACTTACCTAAATTATCTGAAAAGCTGATTTGTTGACATCACTTATTTAACTAGCACTAGCATGTAGTACGATGTGTATTATCTGAGAGTTACAAAATGTTTGCATTGTTGTCAATGCCAAAAAATTCCATTGTTCATTAAGTCCAAACAATGGTGGTCGAATTCTAACAACTGATCAACAATGCAAACTTTGATAAGCAGTCCTTGATAATCAGTTCTCAACAATTATTTGTTATTATTAAAGTTTAACATTATAAAATTAACAAAAATAGTATAAAACTCACATCCTGGTGAAATAGCCACATGGCAGCCGAAAACCATATATTCCTTTCCTGTTCTCTCACCGTTCCCTAGCTTGTCATGCATTCTTTCCAAAAATTGGGACTTTTTTAAAACACCACGGGACATAGGACAAATTGTTAAAAATCAGGACTGTCCCACCAAAAGTGGGACATCTGGTCACCTTAGCTTAAGCAATTCTCTTGCCTCAGCCTCCTGAGTAGGTGCGACTCCAGGCACCTGCCACAAGGCCCAGCTATTTTTTTGGTTGTTGTTGTAGGTGTCATTGTTGTGTGTCAGGTCCAGGCTGGGTTTGAACCCACCAGTCTCAGTGTATGGTGCCCTAGCTGCTGAGCTGCAGGCACTGAGCCTATATCATTGTTTATTAAAAAGATTGTCTTTTCCTCTTGAATTGCCTTGGCATATTTGTTGAAAATCGGTTGCCCATTATGAATCTATTTCTAGACTCTTTTGTTGTATAGATGTATATGTTTATCTCTATGCCAATGCCACAGTACTTTGATAACCAAGCTTTAGAATAAGATTAAAATTATATAGTGTAAATCCTTCAAATTTGTTATTTATTAAAGTTGTTTTGACTGTATAGTTTCTTTGCATTTTCATATAAATTTTAGAATCAGCTTACCAATTTCATTTTTGTGTATTTTAGGTTTCAATTTGTTATTCATCAGGAGTGACTGAAATAAAAAATATAATTGAGTCCCATCATCACCATGGAAATGGCTTTAAGAGAAAGCTGGTCAGATAAATATTACAGTTTCTCATTTTCAGTCAGTAATTAGTTGCCACTGATAGGCAGCCATGAGTCTGTTAAGAATGATCAAGATACGTTTTATATATATATATATATAATATGTGCATACAGCATGCCTGTTCACAGAAGGAAACTAGGCAATACTTATTTCCTAGTTGATTGCATCATGAAAGATGCCTCTGGGAACATTAGACTATGTGTCCTTGAAAAAGGCTTTGCCTCCCTCATTATGAAGAATCTTCCTTTGGCAGTCAACTGTGCGGGGTACAGATGTTGGTTCCTTTACATCCTGACTGCATTGTCATGCACCTACCAACAGTGTCTAATAGATAGGAAGTCAACCCCGCAACAGCAGTGACAGACTATGCTGTCATCCAACTGGTGATGATAGGAGTATTCTTGGGATTTGGAAGCGTTCCCTTTGCAGTGTTACACATACCAAAATAGGCAGCTCAGTAGTCCATAATACTCTTCACAGACACAGTCAAGCCTTGGTATAGGTCCCTAATCCCATCCAATTTGGTAGATCTTAACCAGGCGGTCACTGAGGCCTCTGAATTCCCTTTCAACTCCAACTTTACCCACATCTGTTACTAGACAGGTATAAGCAAAATCAGGAGGGTACACAAAACCCAAGGGTGTGGACCCAGCAGTACCTCCTGATGCTAGATTCTCTGTAAAGTAGTGCCGTAACTGGGCCCTCCTATCTATAAGCAGAACAAGAAGTTCTGCTTATATTTATCTTTGAAGGTAAAGTTGAGAGCCTAGGTGGGGAAATATCTGATGACACCAGCCAGGTTAACAGATCAGGAAGACAGGACTCCCTGCTCCTTGGGGATATGGACCTCGCAATCTATATGTCCCTGTATTGCTTTTCTGGGGTGATTTGCTTGCTGATATACTGCACCTGCAGCAGCAGCTCGACCCACTCAGATGGGCACTACCACCATTTTGAAGATGGCTCTGCCAGTTCCACCTGCTAAGAAGTCCTTGATGAAGGATAGAGCAGCATCTGCCATGTTGAAAGGAAAGAGAAGGCAGCATGTGACTGCAGGACAGGACTGGGATGTGAACTGGCTTTGACTCCAGGGCTCTCACCAGTCTCATTTTTCAAAAAGCTTGCTAAATTTTGCATTGCATTGAATTTATAGATTATTTGGGGACAATTAATGTCTTAACAGTCCTGAATATTCCCATTCATAAACATGGTATATCCCTATTTACATTTTTAATTTCTCTCAGCAATGTTTGTAGTCTGCAGAGTGCAGTTTTGAGTATCTGTTACTAAATTTATTCCAAAATATGTCATATTTTTATTCTCTTGTATATGATATTATTTTTAAATTTCAATTTTCAATTGTTTGTTGCTAGTATACATAGTATATAGAATACAATTGGTGTTTTATTACCAGTATATTTAAAATACTTACAGATCTTATTCTCTTACTTTAGTATTTCTTTAAACATTTTAATTATTTTCTTTATAGATGATCATTTTTGGCATTTAAAGACAGTTTTGCTTTATTTTGTCTACTCTGCCTATTTCGCTGCCTAATCCCTCCAATATAATACTGGGTAGAAGGCATAAAAGCAGACATTCTTGTCTTGCTCCAGATCTTAGGGAGAAAGGATTCAGTTTTTCATCATTAAGTACAATGTTACCTTAGGTTCTTTGTGAATAGTTTTTGTCAGATTGAGTTCTATTCCTAGTTTGTGGAGAATGTTTTTTAGAAGTGAATTTTGTCAAATGTTTTTACTGCATCTATTCAAATGACCATAGGTTTTCCATATAGGGTTTTTTTAGACTGTTAATATGGTGAATTACATTAATTTTTTAATATTAAGGCAAACTTCCATTTCTAGGATAAGTCCTATTGGTCACACTGTCATAATGTATGGAAAGGCCTATCATAACCAATATTTTTTTCTTTATATTATGAAATATGATTTGCTTAAATATTATTGAGAATTTTTATGTCTATTTTCATGAGGAGTATTAATCTCTAGTTTCCCTTTCTTGTAATGTATTTGTCTGGCTTTGATATCAGGGTAATGCTGGAGTCATAAAATAAATTGAGAACTCTTCCATTCTCTGGGAAAAAATATTTAGTGTTGGTGTTAATTCTTTTTTAAATATTTGGTATATTCACCAGTGAAGCCAAGTGGGTCTAGGAATTTTCTTTGTTAGAAGATTTTAACCTGTCAATTCAATTTCTTTAATAGATATAGAGATTGTCACGTTATCTATTTCTTCTTGAATGAACTGTGATACTTTGTGTCTGTTGTTCATTTGTCCATTTCAGCTAAGTTGTTGAATTTAAATTTTATTCTCTTATGTTCTCTTAATATCTGTAGGAATAATTGTCATGTCTTCCCTCTCATTTCTAACTTGTATCTTCTCTCTTCTTTTCTCCATGAGTCTCACTGGAAACATCTTTTAGTGGAATTGATTTTTATATATTCTTTTAAAATATTTAATTAATTTCTATTCTAGTCTTTAATATTTTCTTTCCTTTACTTTTTTTGAGTTTTATTTGTTCTTCTTTTTCTACTTTCTTAAAGTAAAACCTGACATTATTGGTTCAAGAACTTTCTTTTCAAATATTAGCATTTCAGTGGCATAGCAGTTCCTCTAAGAAAAGCTTTGGCTACATTCTACAATTTTCAGTGTTTCCTTGTCTTTTCCTTTCAGTTCAAAATACTTTCTAATTTCCTTCTTTGTTTCTTCTTTAACTCATGGATTAATTAGGAGCCTATTATTTATTTTCCAAATATTGGAGAATTTTCCAGATATCTTTTTTAAATTAATTTTTTAAAATTTAATTTCATGGGGCCAGAGAATAAACTTTGTATTTTCTGTCTTTTTTTTCTAATAAATTCTTTAGACAGCTGTTGGGAATCTCATATTATTGTAATTGTGGTTTGTCTTTGTAATTTGTAATTTGTGTTTTTGATTGTAGCAGGATTTTGTTTCATATATATTTTTAAGATCTCTTTCTAGATGACTATGTGCATAAAATTGTTATCTCCCTTTGATAAACTGACTTCTTTATTACCTTGAAAGATACTTTTTGAAACCTAGTAATATTCTTTGTTTTGAAATCTAGTTTGTCTGAAGTTAATATAGCTATTCCAGCTTTCTTTTGATAGGTGTTAGCATGGCATATCTTTTCCTTTTCTTTTTTTTTTTTTAATTGAGATAGGGTCCTACTCTGTCACCCAGGCTGGAGCACAATGACACAATCACTCCTCACCCTAACCTCCTCAGCCTCCTGGGCTCAAGTGATCCACCCACCTCAGCCTCCCAAGTAGCTGAGACTATAGGTACACACCACCTCCTAATTTTCTTTGTCTTGTAGAGACAGGATCTTGCTATGTTGCCTAGGCTGGTCTCAAACTCCTGGCATTAAGTGATTCTCCCACCTTAATCTGCCAAAGTGCTGGGATTGCTGGGATTATGGACATGAGTGAACATGCTTGGTCTGTTTTTCTATTCCTTTACTTTGTACCTATTTTTTGTCTTTATATTAAAAATGGGCTTGACATAGGCAGTTAATTCTTGGACCTTGCCTTTTTATGCAATTCGAAAATCTCAGCCATTTGCATTTAGTGTGATTACTACATTTGTATTTAAATCTACCATGCTGCTAAGTTGTTTTATATTTGTCCCATATGTTCTTTCTTCATATTTCTCTTTTGAATTAATTATAAAATATAATATCACATTATCACCTTTGTTGGCTTGTTAGCAACTTTTTGTGTTTATTTTCATTATTTGCTTTGTAGTTTACATTATATATCTTCAACTTATTATAGTCTATCATCAAGTCGTATTTTATTACTTCATATAGAGTACAGGAATCTTGCAATAGTGTACTTTCATGTCTTTCCTCGGGACGTTTTTGCTATGGTCTTATATTTTACGTGTAAATTTGTTGTAAATGTAAAATACATCGTTTCTATTTTTACTTTAATCAGTCAATTACATTTTAAAGAGATTTTAAAAGTAGAAAGGAGCCTTTTATGTTTATCAATGCCCTTAAACTTCTGGTGCCTTTTATTCTATTGTGTAGATTCAGATTTCCATCTGACATAATTTTCCTTCTGCGTTAACATTGAATGTAGTGAAGATATGTTGGTGATTAATTCTGTCAGTTATTCTGTATTTAGAAAGCTTTTATTTTGCTCTTTATTTTGAATGATTCCTATGGTGTATAAAAGTCTAGGTTAAACTTTTTAAAAAATTCAGTATTTAAAAGATGCTGCTCCACTGTCTTTTTTACTTGCATTTTTTTCCTGTGAAAGGTTTACAGTAATTCTTATCTTTTTCCTTCTATGTACAATGTGTCTGTTCACTATTGCAGCTTTTAAAATTTTCTATTACTGCTTTAAGGAAAATTAAATACCAAATGCCTTCCTTTATTTTGTTATTGTTTCATTGAGCTGCTTACATCTATGAATTTACGGCTTTCAGCAAATTTGGAAATTTTTCAATGATTATTTCTTCATAGATTTTTTTCTATATCCTTCCTCTTGTCTTCTTCTTCTGGGGCTTCAATCACATCTATGTTAGACCTCTCGAAATTCTTGTACTGCTCACTGATAATTCTCTTTTTCCCTTGGTCATTTTTCTCTCTCAGTTTCACCTTCAACATATTCTATTACTGTGTCTTCAAGTTCAGCAATTGCTATGGTCTGAATATTTTGTCTCCAAAAAAATCCAAATTTTGAAATCTAATCACAAGTATGTTGGTATTAGGAAGTGAGTCTTTGAGAGGTTGTGAGGGTAGAACCTTCATGAATGGGATTATTGCCCATATAAAGGAGGCCCCAAAGAACTGCCTTACCCCATATACCATATGATGACATAGTAAGAAGCTGCCATCTATAAGAAAGCAAGCCTTTACCAAACACTGAATCTGTTGGCAACTTGAAGTTGGACTTCTTAGCCTCAAGAACAGTGAGCAATAGATTTCCATTGTTTATAGCTTGCCCAATCTAAGGTATTTTGTTATAGCAGCTGAGCATACTAAGATACCGATCTTTTCTTCTGGAATGTCTAATTCATTTTTAATTCCATACAATTGTTTTTCATTCCAAACATTCTTTTGTCATCTCTAAAAGTTTAATTTCTGCCAATTTTAATATATTGCATGCTTATGTTTTTAGCCACCTTTTTGAGCATATGGAATATGTTATAAAAATGGTTTTTATGTCTTTGTCTATTAATGCTATCATCTGTGGTATTTCTAGCCTGATTTCAACTGATTTTTTTTCCCTCATGTTGTATGGTAATTTCCTGTTTCTTTATATATATATATCTAGCAAGTTTCCATCAGATGCTAGACACTGTGAATTTTGCCTTCTTGGATATTCGTATATCATTTTAAATATTCTTGAGCATTGCAGTATGAGATAGTTAAGTTCCTTAATATCAGTTTGTACTTCAAGGCTTTGTTTCAAGCTTGTTTGACAATACCAGAGAAATCTTTAGTCTAGGGCTAATTTTGCTCCACTAGTGAAGCAATACCTTCTGAGAACTCTACCCAATTCACCATGTACTATGAGGGTTTTTCACTATGTTTTCTACTTAGTGGGAACAGGAACTATTCCCAGCCCTGTGCAATATTCACAAGTTGTTACCTCTATTCTCTTTGAATGGTTCTTTTCCTTTCCTTGGATTATTTCCTCACACACATGCACCCATCAGTATTTGGCTGATAACTCAAGGGGTACACACTGAAGTTCTTTGAAATTCTTTCTCTGTGTAGCTCTCTTCTCTCTGATACTCTACCCAGTGAACATTAGTCTCTTGACCTGCTTGAACTCCCAACTTCATCTCCTTGACTTAAGAAGATGATTAGTCCTTATCTGGGTTCCCTCTCCTTGTATTGTGGCCTGTTTTCTCCATTCTCAGTGATCACTATCCTGTGCTGCTTGTTATCCAATGTCTGAAAAACACCATTTCATAATTTTTCCCTAGTGTTTTTAGTTGTTTAAGGAACGAAGAGAAATCTGGTCCTTGTTAATTCATCTTGGCAGAAGCAGAAATATCTTAAATACTCCTATTACTATAAACTATTGCTTTGACCCTTTTGAGAAGCTTAGTTTTACTAAGCTCTCAGTCTATCGCATGGGGTTTTCATTTTTATTGATAATATTCAAATTCCTGATAGGTAAGATCTCCCTGATCTTGTGTAATGGATTGATCAGCATAAAGTCATATTTCGTGTTTATTCTGTTAAATTTCTTTATGTTAATTTTGGTTCTTAGACCTTTTTGAATCTTGCTTATGCCATCCATTACATTGTCTTTTCAAAATGCTTAATGAATATTTATCAGCACCAATTATGTGTCTGGCTGGCACTGTTCTAGATGATACTGGGCATACAAACCCAGTTCATTCTCATGGAAGTGATTTGGGGGGGAGGGAGTACACAATAAACAGAAAAAACTGGATATATAAATAATTTTACATAGTTTCCTAGTTCATTCAGACCGCTGTAACAAAACACCATTGTTTAGGGACCGTGTAAACAACAGAAATTTATTTATCAATGTTCTGGAGCCTAGGAAGTCCAAAATCAAGGTGCCAACAGATTCATTGTCTGGTGAGGGCTGCTTCCTGGTTTGTTGATGGCCATCTATTTGTTGTATTCTGACATGGTAGATGGGATACGGCTCTCTGGGACCTCTTCTAAAGGGTACAAACCCATTCATTAGAGAATCTGCCCTCATGACCTAATCACCTTCCAAAGGCCCCCAAATCCAATACCATGTCACATGAGGGATTAGGATTTCAACATACCAATTTTGAAAAAACCCCAATAGGTGAGTATATAGTAGATAATGGTACACATTATGCAGAAAGTTAAAGTAAATATGGTAACAGAGAATAACCAAGGTAAGGGAGTGGCTGCTTTAGTTTATACTTTCAGAGAAGTCCTTCATAACAATTCTTGGTTGAAAACAATAGAAAAAAATGTGCTTAACTTAAACAGATAAGAATTATTTTATAAGATTTTCAGATGCCTAATAGTATGGTACCTGACTGTAGATAGAGCCCAGCTTCAAAAGGACCCAAGGGAGGCAGAGTACAACCAAGATAAAAATGAGGATACCCACACTCTGCTGGACTCTCCATGGTACCAGAGGTACAATGAAACTATAACTGGCCTGCCCCTAGGCACTACTCACATGAAATTTGAAGTCTAGGGTCAGTAATGCTTGGTGACACTCAAGTCATGAACCCATGCTTTAACTTCCACAGGAATGAAAAAGAATACCTGCTCCGTGGATGTTTGTTGGGCAAATAATAAATAATGTCTCTACAGCTTCTCTAAAAAGTGACATTTAAAGTGATATTTAAATAATGAGTAAAGGTAGCCACATGAAAATCTGGAAGGGTGACCACCTTTTGGCTTTTCTCCACTACATAGGAAGAAGAATAGTTGTCTTGAGCCCTACATTAAATACAGAAACATGAATAAAAGCCGATAGGCAAACAAAGGTCCATGTATAATTTTTGTGTTATTTAACACCATAGATAAATAAAAGTCCTCACATAATCTGCATGTCAGAAGACTCTAAAGCAGGAAAAAGCTTGGTGTTTTTCAAGGGACATGAAGTACCTGACTGGAACATAATGGACAAGTAAAAGAGAGTCAACAGATGAGATCCGAGAGGTAACAGAGGCCAGACATGTAGAACCCTAAAGATCATGGAGGGGATTTCCATGGTGTTTTTACTGGATACAGAAACCAGTGGAGAATTAGAGAATTACAGGAAAGGAAGTTATATGATCCTGCCTGGTGCTGTCATTAAACTGGGTGGATTGCCTGAGCTCACAGGTTCAAGACCTGCCTGAGCAAGAGTGAGACCCCATCTCTAAAAATAGCCAGGTGTTATGGCGGGCACCTGTAATAACAGCTATTTGGGAGGCTGAGGCAAGAGAATTGCTTGAGCCCAAGAGTTTGAGATTGTTGTGAGCTGTGACACCGTGGCACTCTACCCAGTGTGACAAAGTAAGACTCTGTGAGAGTGAGAAAAAAATTTTTTTTTTGTTTAAGTATTGTTTTTAAAGTTTTGATTGTTAAAGAGTTACAGCAATATAAAAGAATTTTGGGGGGAAATTATTTAATATTCCATTCTATTGATTCTATCTTCACTCCTGACTATTCTTCAACTCTGGCCTATATGTTCACTTATTTTTTATATCACTGCCCATTGTATACATATTTTTATATTTTATTCTTCTTACTGAACATTATATATTATGCATTGTTCAGCACTAGAGATAATGTTGTATTGGAAATCTGCCTTTATAAACTTTCTTTAGCATGAATGTTTGGGAACGAAATTATCAGATCACAAGATAGGATGTTTTATTTAAAATGCAATACATATTGCCATGGCGCTATCTGAAAGAGTTGCATTGATTTATACTGTTACCAAAGTCCATTAGAATATTAATTTCACCACAGTTAAATAACTTGTGCTGACTTTGCAGATGTCATATGATCAAGGCTACTGTCATTTTTATATCTTTGATAACTGTTGCTACCCAGGCTCACTGCGGCCACAAGGGAAGAGTAGAACGGCACAGAGATCATGCAGGAAAAAATAAGAGGGGAGGTGCTATTTCTCTGCCCAGCCCCACCTCATCCTAATTGTGGAACTGTATCTTTATATGCCACTCTGGTTTTTCAAGCTTGGGCCTGCTGGAATTTCTCACCGGTGTCTGCAAATGGCCACCACACAGCACCTTCTTTGCTGTGCTCTCATTCATGGCTGCCTCTGGGTCAGCTCCATACCTCAGGGACGGAGTCCTCCTTCCCTCTTCTGCCTTCTCTCCTTCCTTCCCTGTTTCCAGAGTCAGGTTGCCTCAGTGGGGGACATTCCCACCATCCCTACAGCCACTAGCTTTGCCGTGGAGAGTGCCACTTGGTGATCTCGGATTTTCTTAGAAAGTCACTGTCATTCATTCATTCATTCATTCCACAACTAACTACTCAGCAGCATATCAGTCACAATCCCAGCAGGGAACAGATGGCACACTCAAACTGGGTAACTGAGAAGAGCTGAATAAAGGAATTACTTATAAATGTGGGCAGAGGTTAGAGAAACTATCAAAGGATGATGTAGCTCCTGAGGGTTAGCAACAAAAAGGACCTTGGTGCCATCTATAAGGCAGAAAGAGAGGGGTTACAGGGACTCAGAGAGAAAAGCTTGAGGGAGGGAGGGGGCTGCCTGGCAGAGGCTGTGGCCTTGGGAGAGGGATGCAGGCAACCTTGCAAAGAGGAAGTCAGGGGGATGCATTTAACCCTGAGTTTACTCTCCTGCCCTCTGGTACCCTGCCACAACTTTGCAGTCATCCATCTGAGGACCATGAAGAAAGAGAGTCTCTTCATAGGTTCTGGAGTTGGAGGATATAATGGTACTACCACTGCCTATGTGGATAAGACTCCAGGCCATGAATGATGTCCAGGGTATCCTGAGCTTTTCATGGTGGTTGACGTACACAGGAATAAAGGCCCTGATGCTACCACTCTAGGAAGCTGAGGCCGGTGGATTGCCTGAGCACAGAATGAGACCAGCAGGAGCAAGAGACCCTGTCTCTACTAAAAATAGAAAAACTAGCTAGGCATTGTGATGGGTGCCTGTAGTCCCAGCTACTTGGGAGGCTGAGGCAAGAGAATTGCTTAAGCCTCCAAATTTGAGGTTCCTCTGTGAGCTGTGATGCTTCAGCACTCTACCCAGAGCAAAAAAGTGAGACTTGAAAAAAAAGCCCAGATAGTGCCCCCAGTGTTTGGATGGGAGGGAGGAATAGGATTGTCAGCAGTTTTGCCAGCAGTATGCAAAGTTCTGGTACCACTCCTTCACTCTTCCTAATGACAAGCAGGTGTCTGGGGAGGGGCAGTGTCTTCCTGGATTCAGAATCTCCAAGGCCTGCTCTTAGATTCACACCATGGAAGAATGGCAGTTGGGTTGTCTTGTTACTCATTCTCGGTCTTGCTCAAGTCACCCATGGCCTCCCATGACCACTGCCCCTCAATCAAGAACATGCACGCCTTTTATTTCATGACTCAGGAGTGCTGGGCCCCAGTCAGGTACTACGTTCTGGGAATACAAGGATCCATGCTATGGCTCTGTCATTCCACAGGCCTCCAGTCCGGTGGGGAGACTGGCACATAAACATAATTGGAATACAAAGTAATAAGCACGATCAGAGAAATACACAAAGGATATCGTGAGAGCACAAAAGAGAAGGATCTGATTGTACAGGCGGGGGTAGATGTCAGGAAAGGCACCCAAGGAGAGGCCATCATCTCTCTCGCTGGCTGGAAATCTCTGTGAAGAGCCTTCTGTCCAGGCCACAGACAGATCCTCCATCAGATCATGGTCCCAGAGACTGTCTGAGGTTCTTACTGCTCAGCAAACTGGGAACTGTTCTTCCTCTGAATGTGTCTTTTAAACATGTGTATTTCCTCTTCTGTGAATTATTGTTTCAATTCATCATGTTTTTTCTGATAAATTTGAACGTAGTTTTTCACATATTATAGATATTATTCTGTCATGTTTGATGACAATCCTATTCACAGCCTGATTTCTTTCCTTTGGATGTTAGTGATGTTATTTTGCATTGTGTGGATATGTTAAAATTTTACTTATTCAAGGCTGTCATTTGTCAGTCTTTTCTGTTTGGATTGCTTATGTTTCTTTATACTTGTAGCTGAGAGTATCATCCTTTCTCAATAAATTTACAAATATTTTATTCTATAATATTTTCTACTAGACTTTTATATAATTTTGAATCATTTAGTACTTTTAATCTATTTGAGAATGACTTTGCGTGGTATTTAATATGTGAGCCTAAATTATTTCTTTCCTCAAACATTAGAGTTTCTATATCATCCAACTTACCAATAAAATGATGGGAAAGTCCAGAGCCAAGTCTGTCCCCCCAAACCACTAGATGCTTCCTTGAGGGCTTATTCTAATCCACTAATCAATATTCTTGGTGATCCCTCCATGGATCACCCGTTTCGTTGTGTGTATTTTGCACAGCACTTGTCTCTTTCCTGCCATTGTCAGCTCCATGAAGACAGGGACGATATATTCAGCCCCATCACCTAATAGAGTGCCTTATACATTGTTTATGCAGCACTTTAAACGTTTGTTGAATGAAAGAAAAAGAAAGAATGAAATAGCTGAGAACCCACCCACTGTTTTATTATTCATCTTCCTGTAAGTCCACAAGGATCATATGAAAGACTTTCAAATGCTACTTAAGCCACCTGACTTATATTATTTCCTTGATCCACTAGTCTAGCAACCTTATCAAAAGAGAAAATTATGTTAGGCTCAATGCTTGTCCCTAGTGGACTCAAACTGGCTCCCAATAATTACTACTGTCTTGTCTATGTGCTCTCAAAACATCTGCTTAATAATCTTTTCCAGAACCTTGTCTGAAATCATCAGTAAGCCTCTTGATTTCCAGAATTACTTCCCACCTTGCCCTCACTCCTCTTTGAAAACAAGAACAGAGACCATGATTTTGTATTTGTGACAGAATCTTGCTCTGTCTCTGATGGTTGGGGTCCAGTGGCATTAGTATAGCTCACTACGACCTGAAGCTCCTGGGCTCAAGCGGTCCCCCTGCCTTAGCCTTCCAAGTACCTGTGATGACAGGGACATGCCACCATACCTGACTAATTTTTCTGTTTCTTTGGAGAGACCAGTTTCACTCTTGAGTCTTAGGATGGTCTCAAACTCCTGGCCTCAGATGGTCCTCCTGCTTTGGCCTCCCAAAGTGCTAGTATTACAGGCATGAACCACTGCGCCTCGCCACCCTGTCTTATTTGACTTGGTATTCCCTTTGCTAAACACTGTTCTGGAAAATAGAAAATAGTTGCTTAATAAATGTTTTTTTTTTTTTTAAAGATGGGGTCCTGTTGTGATTCCCAGGCTGGACTCAAACCCTTGAGCTCAAGCAATCTTCCTGCCTCAGCTTCCCACGTAGCTGGCACTACAGGCACATACCACCATTCCTGGCAGTTTGCAAATGTCCAATGGATAAATGACCAGTTGAAAAATAACTAATTATTATCCAGTGAAATCTTCCATGCAGCTTAAATGAAATTATCAAAAAACAAACAAACAAAAAAACATGTAACAATGTGTCTTAGTCCATTTGTGTAGCTATAAAGGAAGACCTGAGGCTGGGTGATTTATAAAGAAAAGAGAATTTATTTGGCTCACGGTTCTGTAGGCTGTATGAGAAGCAGGGTAAGGACCTCAGGAAGCTTCTCAACATGGCAGAGGGTGAAAAGGGATCAGGAATCACTCACAAGAGGAAAAAAGCACAAGAGGGGGGCTCCTTTTAACAATCAGTTCTCCCAGGAGCTAATAGGATAAGGACTCACTCATTACCTTAAAGTTGACGGTAGGGTGACGGGCTCCTTTTAACAATCAGTTCTCCCAGGAGCTAATAGGATAAGGACTCACTCATTACCTTAAAGTTGGCATCAAGCCATTCATGAGGGCTCCACCCCCATAACCCAAATGCTTCTCACCAAGCCCCACCTCCAACATTGGGGATCAAATTTCAACATGAGATTTGGAGGGGACAAACATCAAAAGTATACCACATTGGGAAATAAACACATACCAACAAATCAGGGCTATTCCCTGATTATTCTGGGTGTGATGCAGGGATAGCCCTGAAAGAGTTCATCACATTAGAAGGGGTTCATAGAGAGGCAAAGACAATAGGCTAATCTGAGAAGGGGGTTCTGCCATCAGGAGAAAGGGCTGCCTGGTTAATGTGGCAATCCCGAAATTTAGGTCCTTTGAACAAGACATATCTATGCTGGAAAATGTTTGTAGAGACACAGTTTCAATACTGATTTGCTATTGTTTGAAAGGCCTTTTATTTTCTATTATTTTGTCAATAAAACAAAAAAGAAAGACATCTTCATATGCCACAATGTCCTCTCAGGTCTGACCACTTGTACAAGGGTCCAAGTTGGATCACTCGTCTCAGGGTCTACAGGGAAAATATTTTAAAAACAAAATAAACCACACTAGTGAGTCATCTGCCTTTGAATATTTAATTCTTTAAAGTTATTGCCCATGGATGGTGTGTTTAGCACCATTTGTCATAAAGCAGAATAAAGATAATCTTACTGAAGGTCAGGCTGAAGGTCCTCCAGTTTAATGAAGCATCAATATTAAATTGGAACGAGTAAATTTGTATTAGGAGAATCTAATAAGCAGTGTCCAATCTAGGAAGAGAACTGAATGCAAGGCTAACTTAGGCCACGTTCTGTAATGTCGTGTTCTAATCAAAGATTGTCAGGCCTTGCTATTGGCCAGGAGACCTGTTGGTCCAAGTGAAGAGAAGGAGTATGCCCTGAGAGTGGTCCCACTACTCCACATGACCAGCAGGAGGGCTGGGACAGCCCCACCTGCTTGACTCCACACCTCTGTGCAGAACGCACATGTCAGTCTCCGACCCTATCTAGCTCCTGAAAAGTCCCCTGCCCTTCCTGTTCACGGCTTCTCCACCACTGCTGACCTTGGGACCATACCCTTTATCAGTGCTTATGCCTGTCCCAGAGGAAGCCCAAGACTCATCTGCAGTGTCTTATGTTATTTCATGTGACCTCTCTCATCCCTCACTCCTCCTTGTCTCCTGAAATCCTTTCACTGTGGTCAATAATCATGTATGAGACTACTCCAACAGGGGTTGGCAAACTTTTTCTGTAAAGGACCAGATGGTAAATGTTTTAAGCTTTGTAGGTCATGTGATCTGCACGGGAACTACTCAGCTTTGCCATTACAGCACAAAAGCAGCCACAGATAATGCATAAACCAGGGAGCACTGCTATGGTACCCCCCAAAACGTTACTTACAAAAACATGTGGCCCACAGGCTATAGCTTACCAACATCAGCCTTGGGTCCTCAGCCTCTTCCAACAACATTCCTTGACTTTTGTCTGGTGACTTCTGGCTCTACCTGAGAATGTGTCTTTCCCTGCAGCCCTCTGTGGGCTGGGTCAGAGGTGGAGCAGAAGGTCCCCATGCTCCATGCTGTTGCTTCAGACCAGTGCTCTGTCTCTTCTTCCTTGAAATGCTGTTTAGTAAGCTTTAAATCTTACTAAACAGATGCTACTGCCTCCTATTTTCTTCAGGATCTATCCTTCAATCCCTGAAGATTTTAGCAACCAGTTCAGTATTACTCTTTTCAAAACCAGTCCAATTGTTACTCATGGAATTTCAATAACTAGATATTCTTTTTAATACTCTGGCCTGTCAGCTCCTTAATCTCATTTCTCCAATGGTCTTGCCCTCTCCTCACTCTCTGCTACTCACTTCTGTGGTCACACCTTTGACCTCTTCATTATTAATAGTTTCAGGGCCTCCAAAATCTTGATGTCAGACATCTGACTCTCTTACTGCCATGTATTAATTGCCTCTCCAGCTCGGGCCCTCTGGTGCTTCAACCCAAATAATACTTCAACACTACTGGGACTTTAATCCAGTAATCTTATCACCAGTCCACCCTTTTGGAGTCCTCTCTTTCCTCCCTGTCCAGTTTAAATCCTATGGTCTGCCCTAGTAACCGTTCACTTGCATGTAGACTTAAGTCTTTTGCCCCCTACCTACCTTCAACTGCCTTGGCTAAACCAAAACCTCAGTTAAATTTCAACCGTACCTACTGGGTCAATCTTCCCAGCCCTACTGGATAATTCTTAGTATGTTGTTATTTTCTCATTTGGAAAAAAAAATGTTCTCTTGATTCCATGGCATGCTATTTATCTTGTTCCCTTTATAGTGACATTTAGAAAAAGAACTGTCTATTCCTACTGTTTGCCATTTCTCTCCTCCCATTCTCCCTGGGGCCCACTCTGATCAGGCTTCCTGCCAGCACTGCACCAAAGCTGCTCTTCACAAGTCGCCAGTGACTGCACCTTGCTCGGCCTCAGTGGACAGTACTTGGTCCTCATCTGGTTGACCTACCAGCACCCTTTCTGTCTCCATACGGCTGGAGAGTCTGCAGTACCCCACACTTTTGAAGAATGGAAGTGGGGTTCTGGTTTTATGAAATTAAGTTTGTGGAATATGAACAAACTAAACTCCCAAACTCTAAGAATATGTCTTATGGCTACTCACCCATCTGCCTGCTCTGAGTTAACGATGATTTATGACAGGGCAGTAGGAAGGAATGTTAATTGGCTTCATTTTAGCTCATGAAGATTTCTTGCCAGGGAGTGTGGATTGATAGGGGGAACGTTTTAAAGAACACTAAAGTTTTGGTTTTCTAGCTGAAACAGTTCTATCTAAATATTTAGAGTCACAAAGTAGTGTTAGACTTGGAATATGTCATAAAAAGCAGCTCATCAAACCTTTCATTTGACAGAGAAGGACTCTATCAGACCAGAGAGGCTGAACGGCCTTGGCAAAGTCTCATAGCCAACTGGGACCCATTGGAGAAGAGGACGTGAGCTTCTCACCCGCCATCTTTTCTATCATTGTAGCTCATTCACTTCCTTACGGGTCCCTCAAGATCTATTGCTGTTGTGATACTTTTAGTTCACTTTTTGAGGAATCCTTTCATTCTCCTGGACTGTGTAGTGTCCTAAAGTCGACTATTCTTTCCAACAAACACGCTTGCTGTTGTTGGGCCTTCTGACTGATCGATGTGTTCAATGTACACTTCCTGTATTAATGCGCTTCATCCACTTTTCAAGAAGTCCTAGTATCCTCCTGGGCAGATTGGGTATCTGGTTCCATTGAGGACCATTCTTCGCTTATCAGGACTAAATCTGACAGTGGCTTTGATTTGTTGCTTGGCCCCCAAGTTGTAAGAGAGATCTGCTTGGCAGAATCCCAGACTGCACTCTAGGCCTCAATGCGTAAAGATGGTCTCGATCATGCAACATGTGAAAATACTCTCTTCACGTAACATTCTGGACTTGCTGCCTGCTCAGTAGCCAGTCAAATGCCCCTGCTCCATGCTGCAGGGAGCCCTCTCACCTCTGAACCTCCTGGCACTTTACAACAATCTCTTGAGCTCTACCCAAGTTGTTCTGTGATTGAGTTGTTTTTGTATTTATATGTATAGTCAGGACAATGGAAGGAGAAGTGAGGCGTCCTCGCTTCCCCAACACACAAGTGAAAGACTTCTTACAGTGATAATAAGCAAAGACACCCCTCCCCATTTAAACCACTTTATTGCGGTATATATGTAGTATAAAATACTGTACATATTTAATGTACACATCCAGATGAGTTTGGTAATAAGTATATACCTATGAACATAGCACTGCCATTAAGGCCATGACCTTATCCTTTACCCCTTAAAGTTTCTTTCTGCTCTGTAATGTTATCATTATGTCTGTTATTGTTATTGTTCGGTAAAAACATCTACCCTCAGCAAATTTTCAGTACAAAATACATTTTCTAAGCTGTAGGCACTATGCAGTATAGCAGATTAACAGAGACCCCTTCATGAGTCAAACTCATTCTAAGAACAGCATAAACCTTGTTGAAACTATTATTAAACCTAAAGAATGACTGTGTCAACTTAAGAGTAGCTGGATTGATAACTAATACTCAACTATGTGCCAAATACTATTGTGATACAGTTCTATTCTGGACTTTTGGGTTTCATTTTTTTTGAGATAGGGTCTTACTCTATCACTGAGGCTAAGATAGAATGGCGTCTGATCATAGGTCATTAAAGCCTGTAACTCCTGGGCTCAAGTGATCCTGCTGTCTCTGCCTTCCAAGAAGTTTAGACTATAGGCACAGGCTACTACAGCTGGCTAATTTTTTTAACTTAACTTATTTAGAGACAGGGTTCCACCATGTTTTCCAGGCTGGTCTCAAACTCCTGGCCTCAAGCAACCCTCCTGTCTTAGCCTCCCCAAATGCTGAGAGTACAAGCATGAGCCTATATATATTTTTATATATTACATTTAGTTCTCACAACTACACTATGAAATAGGCACTATTCTGGATAAGACACCTGAGGCACAGAGAGGCCACACAGCTAGGGCAGTGGTGGGAAGAGGTTTGAGCCAGGGGTATTCTGATACGGAAGCTTCACTCTTAACCACTGTACACCCTGTCTCTCTGGCAGCCACACATGGAGGGGCAGGATCTACTCTTGGCAGTGTCAAATGGGAATTTGGGAACAAAGGGTTTCCCTCTAAACAACTGTACTGGGAAGGCCATCCTTTCACTGGAGAAGAGTTCTTCAAGGTTTATCAAGAGAATGTTAATTCATGATAGCATCTATTTTTTGGAATCTCCATTTCATTTAATTTGGTATCTCATGAAGATCAGCCTGCAGAGGGAGAATGTGTTTTTTGCTTAGATTCTTTGGGTTTTGGTTAACATGAGATTAATACAGCGCCATTGAATTTACTCTCCAGAGCTGCCAGCCAGGGGCCAGGTGCTGATCTCACCTCCAAACTATAGACATCTCAGCATCACACACCTTTTCCCTTGAAGCTTCAACTGCCTTGTCTTCCTAATGAGAATGGCGGCTTCTTGATGAAAGCCACCATGTTCTAGATGTCTTGGTATCCCCCACTGCATCTCGCTGCCTTGCTCCTGTCCCTGGCACATTTTGGTGACTTCAGCTGCCTTTCAACTACCAGAAGTTGCATCTCTGTACCAAGTGTTCTCCCTGCCCCAGAACAACATTCAGCAGGCTGCATGCCTGGCAATTAATCTACTCCCCTTCCAGCAGCCTTCAATCTATGACTTTATGGGACAGGTGTATAAATCTCCCAGTACTCTCCATCTCAGGTGGGTAATTCTGAGGCTCTGCACTGTGCCATTCCCCTGCAGGACTGAGTCCTGGTGCCACACTCTGTGGGGCTTAATCACAGACTCATCTGGGCTGCTTCCCACCCTGTTTTACTTCTCTGCTGCCTCCCTTCTATCTTGTCCTGGAATCTTTGTCTCTGGGTCCTTTGTGGTCAGAACTCAAAATAAAACAGGAGAAAAGGCAAGCAGTGGTTACACAATGCCCACTGTGCTGTGTATCGTGCTAGGATTGTTACTGCTAGGATTGTTACTGCTAGGATCATCTCACATCCACTCCACAGCCACAGTACATGAGAAGCTAATTCATACCTGAGAAATCTGAAGGGCAGAAGGGTGTGTAACTGGCCCGTGGTCACACAGCTGCTCAGTAGTCAAGGGGGATGCTGAATACTCACCTGTTCTCTTTGGCCTCGTGGCTGTCCTGTTTCCCTGGTGGAGGTAACGTGGGCTTCACACTTTGACATAGGCTCAAAAATACATGTAGATTGATATTCTGAAACATTCTGATGATTCGTCATCCTATTACCTATTCTGTGGATAAATCAGGAGGATAAAACATATCTCAACATAAGTAAGTGTTTTGAAACACCTTTTTCCTCCTCTGTTCTCTCTCTCTTCCTAGAGATTGAGATGGTGCCAGAGTTAAGGCAGGAGCAGGCATGACTCATTAGCAACCTTCCAGGCAGGCTGGTCTGTGAAACTCTCCACATACCAGCTGACAACACAGACGCCGCCAAGAGAGAAAGGAAGGAAACCAGCTGAGGTGTAAACACTGATGCCCACACCTGTGTGCCTGCTTTTACTCCTGTAAAGTGTTTCTGCGCTATTGTGTTGACACAGCCTTAACCCCTCAGTGAAGAAAGACAGCTCAGTGAAGATTTAGTGGGTTTCTCAGATTTGGCAAACAAGCAGCCAGATTGTTTTGTTTTTTTAATCTCAGAGGAAAACTATAGGTTCTTTTGGTCTTTTTTTTTGAAAGATCTCTCTAGGTTAGTCAATCATTATTGAGCATACCTAGAATATAAATTTAGCAACAACTTCATCTCCTCAAAAGCGTGCAGGTCTAAATCACAGAATGTGGCAGTCTAGTGCTTCAGCTGGACTCAAAAGTCCTTACTGTCTCTGTTGCCATATCTCACCTGGAACTCAGAACAGAGGGCAACTTCCTTTGTGCCCTGGCACAGAACCCCGCCAGCTCTGCTATCTTCTTGGTGATAATTTAGTAAGTGTCTAGCTTCTGGACAGACTTCAACTCTGAAGAGAAGCAGTGCCAGGACTCTCCATACAGATCACCTATGAAGACCCTCCTTCCTGATAAAGGAAGCGATGGATTGTCTGTGAGGGAGTAATTGTCCTAGCGCCACTATTGATTAAATGCCGAGAAACATGCTTGGGTTGCACACCCTATCTGCCGAACCAGTGATGGCTCTGTGTCTTCCTATAAATTCTTCCTTTCCAGCTGGACTTTCTTGTGGTGTAGTATTAAAATAGACACTTCCTAATTAGACAGATCTCTGTCATGAAGATCAATCTGAGAACTTCTGTGGTATTTCCATATTAGATGCCTCTTCACAAATCAGCCCTGTGCTCTCCAGCCTTTCTAAATCATAACTCACTGAATAGCTCCTTAAGCAGGCAACAGCCACATAACTAGTAATTAGTGTCCTGTCAGCTGATATCAGCAGCATTAGTTTTCAGCAGCTGACATCAGCAAGTCCATCATATATTTAAAGCTATAGCTGCTCATAATGGCGATGAATACTTTGGAAAATCTAATTAATAAGAAGATCTTTTTTAAAAAAAACAGAAGTAAAATCATGTTTGGGGCGAAAGTATATAAAACAAGTCAAAATCAGCGCTACAAACCAAATTTTAGCACAAAAGCCCGCCCATAAGAGCCCACCGTCCTAGACAGTCTTCCAAGCTCTGGCTCAGACGTCTATCATAAATCCATAAACAAGTCTGCACTTTCGGATTAGAGGATGGAGTTGTTTGGTCAAGGTCATAGAGAACGTCTGTTTTCGTGACAGAAGTCAGAGGAAGAGTAGCACCTTGAGCCTCTGCATTCTTTATTCCCTGATTGCTCATAAAGAGCTAGTGATTATTTTCTTTCAAATGTGTCCTGATTAAAAACAGAGAAAAGTAACTAGTTGACTCTTATTCTAAAGGAAAAAAAAAAAAAAAGAAACCACCCTGCAAGCCTTGGGTTTCTTTAAGAATTAAGAAATGAAAGTTTCAGAATACCTTACTATTTGAATAACAGATACATAGTTTTTCAAAGGAATTATGAATTAGTAGCACCATAATACAGAACAGGAAATATAGAATCATTTTAAAGAAATGAAATATGAGGGGAAATACCTGTTTTATTTTAAACTCAGGAAATGATGAGAGAAATAATAATTTTCTTGAAGGAGTGTATTTCATCTATTATTTAAGTCCTATCCTCCAAAATGCTATCAAAGTGATATCTATTTTTAGACTTTCTTCTGAGGTTTTGCACCAAATTGATGATTGCTACACCTGTGAAGACTTACCTATATCAAATTGAGTTAGCATGAACTTGATCGCAATTGCAACTAAACTTATCAACCTCCAGGAAACTCAGCCTGCCGCCACCAAAACACAAGAGCAAAGGCTTAATAAAGGAATCGTAAACAGATAACATTTTTCTTCCTCCACAATTTGAGACAGGGTTTGTTCATCATATAGAAATGGCAAATATGCGTGCTGGAAATTCAGAAAACAAATATGTCAGGAAGCATTTTATGCATCATTTAAAATTACATTTAAACAGTTCTCTGGCTGTAAATTAAAGAAAGGAAAAATTATGTGCCTAAGCTTTCATAAATGTCATATACCAAATTCATAGAAATTAATAAATACAAATCAAGTACAATTTATCTTTTTTTCATTAAATAAAACAGTAATTCACCAAGTCCAAATGAGAGCTACAGACAACTAAGACATTATTAAAGGGAACGATACTGGATTACCAGAAACATTTGTAACACATTAGCTCCGTTGCCTCAAATGGACAGGAATAAATTAGAAATGGCATGTATATTTTATGACATATTGATAGTTTTTCTTTTATGTTTAATCTACTCCTCTTTTCTCATAGTTTAACCCTTTCTCTGGAGCAACAAATGCTATCAATTCATGTCACAAACCAGCTCTAGAAGATGCAGTGGCTAATACATGAAAGGCGGTTAATAAGGAATATTTATACACTTAGGCAAGATTGGGGAACAAACTGCTGGTCCTCGCGAGCTCTTGTTTGTTGACATGTACAGCCATATAACCCTGCTTACATTTTTGAAAAGAGACTGAACAAGGGGGCAACTTATCATGGTGGTTTGTAATTACCTGCTGTGGACTATGACCCAGGGATCTCTATGTTCTCTGTGACCTGGTGACAATTGGACTGGAGAGGGAGACAAGCAGGGTGCAGAGATGAAGGTTACTTTCTTAATTTAAAAATAGCCTTTTCAGATTATAAAATTTATGCTTGTTGTGCAACTTAGGAAATACAGGAATAGATTGAAAAGTAAACAACATGGATTGAATAACCTCTTAAAAATAATGTCTTCTGGGCGGCACCTGTGGCTCAGTGGGTAGGGTACCGGCCCCATATACTGAGGGTAGTGAGTACGAACTTGGCCCTGGTCAAACTGCAACAAAAAACTAGCCAGGCGTTGTGGTGGGTGTCTGCAGTCGCAACTACTTGGGAGGCTGAGGCAAGAGAATCACCTAAGCCCAGGAGTTGGAGGTGGCTGTGAGCTGTGACACCACAGCACTCTACCAAGGGTGACAAAGTAAGACTCTGTCTCTTAAAAAATAAATAAATAAATAATGTCTTCTGAGTTTTTAAAAATATATATGAAAGATAAAATTTGAAGTGTATCCTATGTTCTGCTTTTATTTGTGGGTGTGTTTCTACCTTACAAGGTATTCCTTAAATACATACTTTTCAGCTGCATGGTATTTTAGTGTGTGTGTTGTCATTTAATGAGCCATCTCCTGAAGTTGGACATACAAAATGTTGCCAGTTCCTTAGTGCTCCGAAAAATCCTCTAACAAAAACACACTTGTACGTACGTTCCTGTGTGAGTCTTTGATTATTTCTTTGGGATAAATTTCCTCTTATGGTACGTGTGCTTTAGTTACCCATTTCCAAATTACTTTTCAGAAAATACAATACTGATTCACATGGCTAACATCAGTGATTGAGGATAAAAGTTAATCACGGCTTGGCGCCTGTGGCTCAAGTGGCTAAGGCGCCAGCCACATACACCTAAGGTGATGGGTTCTAATCTAGCCTGGGCCCACCAAAAACAATGATGGCTGCAGCCAAAAAATAGCCAGGTGCTGTGGCGGGCGCCTGTGGTCCCAGCTACTTGGGAGGTTGAGGCAGGAGACTCGCTTGAGCCCAGGAGTTGGAGGTTGCTGTAAGCTATGATGTCACAGCACTCTACCCAGGGGGATAGCTTGAGACTCTGTCTCAAAAAAAAAAAGTTAACCACAGCCTTACCAGTACTCAATATTATACAATCATGTATGTATGTGTCAATGACACATGACAGTAATGTGTCATTAGGTGATTTTGTAATTGTGCAAATTTCATGGAGTGTGCTTATACAAACCCAGGGGTCCTACTACACACTTAGGCTGTGTGGTATAGCCTACTGTGCTCCTAGACCACAAGTCTGTATAGCGTGTTACTGTACTGAATACTCTAGGCAATTGTAACACAATGGGAAGCATTTGTGTCTAAACTAAACATGGAAAAGGTACAATAAACAATACACTATAAAAGGTAAGATATAGTACACCTGTGTTGTTCTAGGTGAGTCAGTGAAAGAGTGGTGAGTGAATGTGAAGGCCCAGGACAACGCTGTCCCTCTGTAGACTTCATAAACACTGGACACTTAGGCTACACTAAATTTACTTTCTTCATGTCTTTGTTCAATAATTTAAGCTCAGCTTACTGTAAATTCACTTTATAAACTTTTAAATTTTTAAGTTTTTTGTGGTAACTTCACTTAAAACACAAACAACATGGTACATCTGTACAGAAATGCTTTCTTTTCTATATCTTTATTTTAAAAGCTTTTTTCTATTAAAAGTCTTTTACTTTTTAAACATTTTTGTGAAAAACTAAAACACAAACACACACATTAGCCTGGGCCTACACAGGGTCAGGTCATCAGAGTCACTGCCTTCCACCTCCACATCTTGTCCCACTGTGAGGTCTTCAGGGGCAGTAACCTGCCTAGAGCTGTCCTCTCCCTGATAACAATGCCCCAGGGTACCTCTTGAAGGAGCTGCCCAAGTTTTACAGTAAACTTTCTTAATAAGTAGAAGGAGTACATTCTAAAATAACAATAAAAAGTATCATATAGTAAATACATGAACCAGTAACATAGTAGTTTATCGTCATTATCAAGTAGTAGCTACTACACATAATTGTGTATGGTACACTTTTGTACTGACGGCACAGTTTGTTTGCTTACACCTGCATCACCACAAACAAGTAACCCATTGTGCTATGCATTCTGATGGCTATGATGTCTCTGAGTGATAGCAACTTTTTGGTTCCTTTATAATCTTCTGGGATTACAGTGTGGTGTTTTCATATACAATTTGAAATATTTTCATCAAACTAGTTAACTTAGCTTTCATGTCATTTTCTTAGTTATTGTGTTAAGATGTTTATATTCTACTTTTAGAAAGATTCACTTGTACCCTTGTGAGATAAACCATAGAGGTGATCCCTTCAATCACCCTCCCTCCACCCATCCACCCTCCTCCCCATATTCTTAGCCTATAATTAGGTTATAGCTTTCATACAAAAGCTATAAATTAGTTTCATAACAGGGCTGAGTACACTGGATACTTTTTCTTCCATTCTTGAGATACTTTGCTAAGAACATTTTCCAGCTCCATCCATGTAAACATGAAGGAGGCAAATTAAACTTAAGACATGAAACCATAACAATATTAGAAGAAAGTGTAGGGAAAACACTTGAAGAAATTGGCCGGGGCAAAAATTTTATGAGGAGGACCCCCCGGGGAATTGAAGCAACATTGAAAATACACTATTGGGACCTGATCAAACTAAAAAGCTTCTGTACAGCCAAGAACACAGTAAGTAAAGCAAGCAGACAGCCTTCTTTTTTATTTTTTACTTTATTTTATTTATTTTATTATTATTTTTTTTGAGACAGAGTCTTTCTCTGTTGCCCATCTAGAGTGCAGTGGGATCATCATAGCTCACTGAAGCCTCCAACTCCTGGCTCAAGCAATCTTCCTGACTCAGCCTCCCAACATCCTAGGATTATAGGTGTGAGCCACAACAACAGCCTTCTTTTTCTTTTATTTATTTATTTTTTATTTTTTGAGACAGAGTCTTACTTTGTCACCCTCAGTAGAGTGCCACTGTATAGCTCCCAGCAACCTCAAACTTTTGGGCTCAAGCAATGCTCTTGCCTCAGCCTCCCAAGTAGCTGGGACTACAGGTGCCCACCATAACACTGGGCTATTTTTAGAGATGGGGTCTCGCTCTGGCTCAGGCTTGTCTCCAACCCATGAGCTCAGGCAGTCTACCTGCCTCAGTCTCCCAGAGCACTAGGATTGCAAATGTGAGCCACTGCACTTGGCCAGGCCTCCTTTTTCATTTTAATTTACATTTCCAAGGTAGGTGAATTCTGAAGGTCTATTTCAATCATTTTATTATTTTTACATAAATACACAGGATCATTAAAATAGATGAAAAAATAGCAAAGAATAAGTAAGTATCATCTAGATACAACTAGAAACAACCATTAAAATTTATATTGAACATTTCTGACCTATATGTATATTGTGTACATACATTATATTGTACATAATATGTTATAACCTTTCCGTTTAACAAAACATCTATACATCTTTCCATATTATATAAATACAAAGTATCTGTTTAATATTTGCATAAATACCAACATTTACTTGAATAGTTCCCTAGTAACTGGCATTTAGGTGATTTTGAGGAAATTGAACATTTTAATTATTTTTTCTTGACTTTTAAAGAAAATATTTTTAAATTTAAACTTTTTAAATAAAATATTTCAACCCTGCACAAAAATATATGATATCATAATGAAATTTTATATGCCTAGCACTGTTAGAACAAATCTCAACATTTTACCATAGTTAGATAAAATCATTTTTTTTTTTTTTTGAGACGGAGCCTCAAGCTATCCCCCTGGGTAGAGTGCCATGGCATCACAGCTCATAGCAACCTCCAACTCCTAGGCTCAAGTGAGTCTCCTGCCTCCGCCTCCCAAGTAGCTGGGACCACAGGCGCCCGTCACAACGCCCGGCCATTTCTTGGCTGCAGCCATCATTGTTGTTTGGCGGGCCCAGGCTGGGGATTCGAACCCGCCACCTTAGGTGTACGTGGCTGGCACCTTAGCCAATTGAGCCACAGGCACCGAGCCGGAACCAATAATTCTTACTTACAGTCATGGATCTGTTATCTCTACTGCTAGAATTCTGTGTAACTTCATTACCTTTACTAGCCTGTTTCCTCATTAAAAAAAAGAGAGAGAGAGAGAGGAAGAAAGGAAGGAAAAAAGGAAAAATAGAAGGAAAGAAGAAGGCTAATTTCTACCTCACTTAGAGTTATTTGTTGAGGATGAAACTATGTTGCATGGAACAGCTTGCTAAATTTGTAGAATTTGGAGATGAATTTACTTCTATTAGTTTTTATAGTATGGCCATGTATATTTAACTCGACGGAAAATTTTAGTCCCATTTTCAACTACGTGATAACACTAAATATGCATTGGGCAGAGGAGAGGTAGTTATTTGAGTAAAGAAGAAATCCTCATTGCTGATTTTCCCCAATAACATTCCTGAATTTCAGCATAAGGAAGCTCAGTGCCCTGCTCCTGTGACTCACTTACCCTCGGGTCAGCTGATAGCAGCTGGAATTCTCACACATCCTGCCAGTGCCCTTTCATTGGAGAAGAGTGCTAATAAGTTACCACTAACACCAACATGAATTAAACACTTGTTTTTATAGATGTAGTGAAATTTCTGACAAGCAAGCAGGGCCTTTCACACAGTACAATATATTAAGCAACCTTCCCCAGCCCTGTCCTGCTGTTGGCCTTGGCAGAAACACAAGAAGTATAAGGAGGAGAAAAAAAGAAATCGGTCTCCACAATTTTGATAATTTGTGTCCCCATTATCATTTAGTTCAAAGAATCTTTTAATTTCCATCCTTAACTCCTCCTTGACCCAACTATCCCTCAACAATAGCCTTGTTCACATGCACAAACTATCACTCTGTAGCCCAGGAATATGTATCATTATGTGACAACCAAAAATAAAAAGAAAATAAACAATTGTTCTTTCACACACTGTTGAGTATCTATAATGTAAACAGCTCTTCTAAATACCATATACTCTCACACAGTCATACTCCGGCTCCATAACAGAGATGTAAGATAAGGAACAACCCACCACATCCCTGTTGGTTATAAAAACTTCACCGTATTTTAAATGTCTTCCTCAAAGCGATGAGAACACTCTAACAGAATAGAAATAGTAACAAAGGGAGAGGATGTCTTCAAGCTAAAAGAAATCTTACCTATAATTTTTAAAAATCATCCCTCTAGTTTTCTTGACCCCTGTTTCTAGCTACTGATCACTTACGGTTCTTTATAATCTCTTTTCTAATACAAAGTGAAAATCTATTCTACTAACATCTGAGTAAAATAATAAAATAGCCAATAAAAAATAAAATAATCAGTTTTGAATCATGAATCTTGATTGTCATCATGACATCAAGGAAATCGACTTGCCTATAGGATTTATTTCAGCCCCTTGAGATTATTGCCTCAAAAAAATACAGAAATTAAAAAAATAAGAAAAACTTGCTTTTAGGTCTACGGAATAAGATTTTGATTCAACTAAAATGTTCTAAGTCTTTACTTCAGTACACAGCGCATGAAAATGTATTGTTTGTTTGCATATTAAAGATTACATTGGAAGAAAATTGGTAGTGACTTTGTTAGTATGGCTGAACAGAAAGTTTGGGTCTCTGTGGACACAATCCCTGATACTTAATATCCTGCAAACCACGCTGTTGGAATAAATTTCACAAATTTCAACACTTGTCAATTTGATCTATTTATGATCTTAAACACATTTAGAAAGACTTGTCTAATAATTATGTTCTCATTCAACTAACTAATAATAATAACCAACTAATAGCCTTGGTTATTAATGGGCTATTTTCCAATGTAAAAAACATGTTAGAATCACTTTATTATTTGTGGCATAGGGGATGACACACAGTACTGTCCTTTGGAACAAGGGAGGCATTCATACGCAGAACAGGTCGTGAAAGCAGCAGACTTGCATTAAATACAAAATATAAGAAAAGCTTTGCATTTACACTGATAGAAAGTGCCAAGAAAGCCCATAAGCAAGAGGTTTTTGTTAATTTTTATATTCAATACTCAACACATAAATACTAAGTGTATTAAACCTTCTTTCTGAGACTATTGTGTAAATTGACTTTCATTGAAGGTGAAAAAAACCCTATTCTTATTGCTCGGCTCTATATTAATTTCCTATTACTGTCACCAAAAATTAATAGATACTTAGTGGCTTAAAACAACAAAGATTTATTCTTTTACAGATCTGAAAGTCAGAGTCCAAAATTGATATTCCACTAGGGTTGTGCTCCCCAGAGGCTCTAGCAGAGAAGCCATTTCCTTGCCCTTTCTGACTTCCAGAAGCTACACTCCTTCCACAGCTCACGCCCCTGTGGCATATCTTCTCAGCCAGCAGTGTAGACTCTTGCAATCTCTCTTTCTCTGCTCTCTGCTTCTGCCCCTCTATCCAAAATCCTTTCATTCCTGGATTCATCTTGCATCCTTGCATTCTCTGACTGTGATGCTCCTATCTCCTTCTGATTACATTCAGCCCACTAGGTCATCTTCCCATCTCAGGATGCTTAACTCAATCACATCTGCAAAGTCTCTTGGCACCTAAGGTAACAGACTCTGGGGATTAGGACATGGATATATTTGAGATGCCATCATTCAGCTTACTTATAAGCACATTAAGATGGGGCACTGTTCACTTAGAAAATAGTACCTACATAAGCAGCCACATTGATTTGGTTTAATGATTTTACCATTCAAACATGTACAGGTAAGTTCCTGCCTTGGTTGACTCATAATTATTGGAAATTACTAGTGCTTTAAGATTGTTTTTGGCAGGATTCTTTCCATTCAGAAAAAGCAATGCTATAATATACTAATTGATAAATGTGAATAAATATTTAAATGTGGACAAACACTTCAATGTGAAACTTGTGGAAAAGGCAGCTACAATAACAACATCAATCAGAAGAAATCACTCTGGCCAATGCTATTGTTACCACACACATATCCACTTATTGTGTTTTATTTCTAATAATAACCAAAAGCTATGTTTTATTAAATGGCAGATAAGACTGCCAACTTTTCTCCTTAACCTCAGATCATTGGTTTCCCTAAATCTCCTAGCACACAAAAATGTATCTTTTAGCAATAAAATTGTTTTCAATGATTTTAAGTACCAATTTAATTAACTGGACTATTATCCTTGACCCTTAAGAAAATTCTGTCGCAGAGAATACAATTTGAGTACTGTTTTATTATTAATGATTTGAAAAAACATCTTAATCAAATCAAAGTTATCATAATATGCACATAGATCTTCTGACCAACCTGTACTTAACTTCCTGCAAAATTAGCCAAACAACACTCTAAAATCAGTTGAGATGGGATATGGTGATTGGGGAGCCAGATGGAGGAAAGGTCAAATCTTTGTAGTTCTTCATCCTTTCCCTAGAAGGGAATTTATAAGTTTCATGTCTTCTAAAATCTGGCGATAATTTTTAAGACATATGACATTTTGTATTATGAACAGTAGGTTATAACACTCTTAGCACCAATTCTTTAATCAGACTGCCTTCATCAACATCTAAACTTTTTCCAGAGTACTTTTTTGGAGTACTTAATGTCACCGCAGAATAGCAAATGTTCCTTTTTCTACACATTGGGCTGTCACTCCAAAAAAAAGCAAAACTAGTTAGAACACTATAATTATTTTAGTCTTTTTACTCATACCTGGTTTAAATAAAATTAAACCATTACAAATTGCTTTCAAAGGAACCATATTTTTAATTTATTTTGGGGAAGATGAATATTCATTAGAAACTTCTGGGAAGATATGGTTATGAGCAAACATTCCAGGAATCCTATCTTCTATATTCCCATTAAAATACACTGACAATAATAATAGGCTCCATTTCTTAAACCATATTATGCAAGAGGAATTGTGATAGACACAATATATTTTAACTTATTTAATTATCACTCTGCCTTTAAGGAAGAAACTGAGACTCTGGTAGATGAAGTTTTAAAATTAACTTAACTACAAAATGGTGCAGCTGGGATATTAACCCAAATCTATCTAATACCAAAGTCTAATTGCTTAAAACATGCATGGAAGAAAAAAGTAATTATCTAGAGAGCCATTACCACGTATAAAACATAGCTCAGCTCTCGTTTCTATTTGCGGTAATTAAAATTTAAAGGAAAACAAATTTTAAAAATGATAAAATAAGTCTATACTTTTTAAGGTAAAATATTAATTGACACACTAAGATACTTATTATATTTTAATAAGTTACATCTGAAGGAACATAAGTGATAAAATATACATCCATCAGGGAAGTATGGACTCTGTATATATTTTCTTTTAATAAATAGTTACAAATAAGAAATCTTTCTGAGTTTACCTTAAGAGGTCATGAACTATAACCCACAGGTCAAATCCAGCCCACACTCTGCTTACTTTCCTAGGAGATAAGAGTGTTTTCTACAATTTTAAAAGATTGTAAAGAAGAATATACGACAGAGACTATGTGTAGCCTGCAGAAGCTAAAATATTTCCTATCTGACTCTGTATAGAGCAATTTTGCCAAATTTTTTAGACCAGGGTTTAGCAAACTCTGGTCTGTGAGACAAATTCAGCACATTTATCTGTTTATATAAAGCTTGTGAGTTTAAAGTGGTTGTTATATTTTAGTCCACAATGAATCAATATTTACATAGAGCAGGTATAGGATAGTATCAGTCCTACTGCTATTTTTTATTTCTTGAATACAAATTTAAAAATTTTTATTGAAGAAATTTAAACCAATGAAAACTAGTTTGATTTTTTTTTTAATTTCAGATTGATTTGAGGGTACAAATATTTAGGTTACAATGTTTTTATTTTTAAGGTAAAGTTCAAGCTGTAGTTGAGCCCTTCAGTCAGGGAGCGTGCTGAACACCCTCACATTGTGCACTTTAGGCGAGATCCCATCAATCACCTTCCTTTCTGCTCCTCAACTCTCTCTTCTCCCTTCCCCCTCTTTAGACTATACTTATGTTTTTCTTTCATGTGGGCTTGTAGTTGTTTACCTATTGGTTTCATATTAGTATTGAGTACATTGGATATTTTTTTCCATTCTTGTGATACTTTACTACCGAGAATGTGTTTCAACTCCATCCAGGCAAACATAAAAGATGTAAAGTCTCCATCTACTCTTAATGACTAAATAGGACTCTATGGTAGATGTATAACACAGTTAGTTAATACAGTCATAGGCTGATGGGCATTTGAGCTGATTCCATAGCTTGAGATTGTGAATTGAGCTACAATGAACATTCTAGTGTAAATGTCCTTGTTGTAAATGATTCTTTTTTTTCATCTGGGATACCTAATAATGGGACTAAAGGATCAAATGGAAGGTCCACTTTTAGTTCTTTGAGAATGTGTCATACTTCTTTTCATAGAGGTTGTATTAGTTTGCAGTCCCACCAGCCTTGCAAAAGACATGAAGCTAGTTTTATTTTTAAAGCAGTAACTTTTAGAAGCATATTAGTTATTCTACAGCCAAGAACAAAAGACTCTCTTCTTAAGCAATTGTTAGCAAAGGGAGTGATAAAAATGATCACTTGCCACTAAACGATGAAATCTTACAAAATATTAAGAGAGTTTTAAAACAGGTGAATTATGTCTTTGTAACTGTATAAATTCAGTACTTTCATCATTGTGCAACAGTTAATGAATAAGGAGTTAATTTTACTGTATATTTTATTTGTAGTAAAAAGAGAACACCATTATTTCTATATGGTAAAAGGAAAGGTTACCAACTAAAAATTTGCATTTATTATTTAACACTACTTTTGTGGATTGTCTTGGGAATCGTAATGCTTATTGTCCTGAAATCCTAAGTCATTGATCCAATTCTTCCCAAAACCAGATATATAGCTACATCAACAGCACCATCTAATTGTCTTATTTGGTTTTATGATTCTCTGCAGATAGATGGAAAATAGAAACAGATAGATAGGAAAAAAATATTTTGACCACAATAACTTCACAAACATGATATATACTTTAAGAAGTAAAAATACTCATAAAAGGTAAAAATAACATGGTGGATAGATAGATACATAGACATACAGAGAAAAACTATATTTTCTAATTTGCATGTTACTGACGGTGAAAAGTTGGACCCATTGAACAAGTTTTCCAAGTTGCAACCTCTTTTAAGCAGATTCAAGGAGAGATGTATGAAATTTGTTCCAAATGAAATATATTTCAGCTTTGATGTATGCATGGTTCCTTATTTTTGGTCATCATAGATACAAACAATTTATTAGAGGAAAGCCCATTCGGTTTGGCTGTAAGTGTTTATATGGTGCAACACGTCTGGGCTAAATTGGCTGGTTTCAGCAAATCAGGGTAAAAAACAAATACTAAATAAACATGAGCAAGAGAATAAACATGTTGGTACCTCACTTATCCTTCAGTTTAACGAGGCACTTACAGAGGGACACCCTGGATGATATAATTTTCTATTTGATAACTTTAACCATTATTGCACTTCTCAATAAACTTAGTTCAATAGGACATCAGGCAATAGGTATAGTAAGGAAGAATTGCATTGAAAAAGCTCCATTGGAATCAGATATAACTCTGAAGAATAAAGAACAAGGGGCATTCAATTATCAAATTGATAACAAAGGTAATATTGTCTGTAGATGGAATGATATTGATGGACCATACAGATTTATTGTAAAGAAAACTTTTAAAATTGCTAATTTATATTGTTATGTATAATACAGATATATTTATTCTGCTCATATATACTTAGATACTTAAATATCCTGTCATTTATGTTTTACTGAAGTATAAAATTGAATGTATAACTTTAATCTTCCTGTGATGGAGGGGGAAATATTTAAATTCATGCTAAAATGTACTCACTTTTTTCCATCAAATGTAAAAATGAGCACACAAACACAAAACAACAACAAAAAAAGAATGATCCTGTCTACACTGCAAAAATCACATGAAGTTCTACAAGAAAGATCTAAACCAGGCATCCTCAAACTATAGCCCGTGGGCCACATGCGGCCGCCTAGGACATTTATCCAGCCCACAAGATGTTTGTTTTTGCCGCCGCTTCCTGTCCTGCTTAGCAGCCAACTCATCCCAGGGCCCGCAGTCCGGCCCTCCAACAGTGAGGGACAGTGAACTGGCCCCCTGTTTAAAAAGTCTGAGGACCCCTGATCTAAACCATACTTAAGTATTAATACAGGCAAAGCACTTTGCAGTGCTTGTCATAAAGTGCTGAAAAATGTCACTAACATATAATTTAAAATAATTCAAATGAATGTGGGACTATTTTGAATATCTGGATGCGTTTTTAACAATATAGCACAATTCCCAAGAATTCTGTTAAATTCCATATCATCTGTTTATATATTGTGGTCAATATTGTGTTAACAATGTATCAGAATTGAACTGATCTTCTATTTAAGTCTCATCCATCTTGAGTCAATTTTTGCAAAGAGTGAAAGGTGTGGGTTGAGTTTCAGTCTTTTACATGAGATTATCCATTTCTCCCAGCACCATTTGTTGAATAGGGATTCTTTTCCCCACTGTATGCTTTGTTTGGTTTATCAAAGATTGGATGGCAGGTAGATACTGGTGTTCATCTTTTAGTTTTCTATTGTGTTCCATCTGTCCATGTCTCTATTACTGTACCCACATCATGCTGTTTTGATTACTACAGCCTTGTAGTAAAGCCTGAAGTCTGGTAGAGTGATGCCTCCAACTTTGTTTTTATTACTAAGACATTACTAAGAATAGCCTTAGCTATAAGGGTTTTTTTCTTTGGGGTTCCATACAAAAAGAAGTGTTATTTTTTCCAGTTCTTTAAAATATGATGTTGGTATCTTAATGGAGACTTGAATCTAAAACATGAAATGATAAAAATCTTAGAAGAAAGTGTGGGGAAAACTCTTGATAATATTGGATTGGGGGAAGATTTTATGACAGATTTCAGCAGCCATAGCAACAACAACAAAACATAAAAAATGGGATGTAATTAAGCTGAAAAGCTTCTGGACAGCTCAGGGCACAACAAGTAAAGCAAAAAGACAGTCTTTAATGGGAAAAGATATTTTCAGGGTATCAATCTGACAAAGGGTGGATAACTAGACTCTACAGAGAACTCAAATTAATCAGCAGAGAAAGAGTAAACAATCCCATGTACCTCTGTGCAAGAGAGAAGAACAGAACCTTCTCAGATGAAGACAGATGAATGGCTAAAAAAACATTTGAAAAAATGCTTGTCATCCCTGGTCATCAGAGAAATGCAAATCAAAACCACCCTGAGTTATCACCTATTCCCAGTGAGAATAGCCCATATCCCCAAATCTCAAAGTGCAGATACTGGTGTAGATGTGGAGAGAAGTTTTTACATTTACACTGCTGGTGGGACTGCAAACTAATAGAACATTTTTGGTAGGAAGTATGGAGAGTCCTCAAAGAACTCAAATTATATATCCCCTTTGATCCTGCAATTCCATTACTAGGCACCTACCCCCCCAAAAAAAATTCACTTTATCTTAAGGACATTTGCACTGAACTGTTTATTGCAGCTCAATTTACAATTGCCAAAATGTGGAAACAACCTGCATGTGCACTAATCCAGGAATGAATTAACAAGCAGTGGTCTATGTAAGCCATGGAATACTATGCAGCCATTAAAAAGGAGACTTTACATCTTTTGTATTACACTGGATGAAGGTGGAACACAATCTTCTTAGTAAAGCATCACAATAGTGGGGAAGCCAGAATCTAATGTACTCTATTCTAATATGAAGGCAGTAGGTTATCTAACACAAAGTGGGGGATATGGGAATGAGAGCGTGGGGAGAGGGGAGGTGGAGGGGGATGGGGTCATGGTGTATGACACACCGCTTGGGTGCAGGACACAATTATAAAAGAGACTTTACCTAACAATTATAGTCAGTGTAACCTAATTCTTTGTACTCTCGATGAATCCCAAACAATTTTTTTAAAAAGTTTTGGAGAAAAAAAAAAAAAAAGAATTGAAACTGATCACATTCACTTCTATGTTCTCTGACTATGAAGTTCTAAGCTTTGATGGTAAAAAGTTAAATCATCAGGTGGCTTTTGAGTAATTAGAGCACCACAATAGAACTTGGAACTAAAACTACTTTAAAAATATTAAGGATACCAAGCACATAAAGATGTTGTACATGCCTGGAGAAAGAATGGAAATGAGAATGTGCAGAAAAGAATAATGTATGTAATAAAAGCTGACCAAATAAGAGAGAAGATGGTTCTACCCATACTGAGCAGACAAATGAAGAATGAGGAGAATTGTTCTTTTCTTTCCTTTTTGAGGTTATATCCTTGCACTAAAGCTGGGTATGAAACAAATTGTGCAGGGGCCATAAACCAAGCAGAGCAGCCAATTAATTTTTATCACTCTATGGACTTTGCCATATATTACATTCACTATTGACCTTCAAAAGCATGTCAAAAATTGATTTTTCTCCCAAATTTCACAAACTTTTTGAAACACACCACAAATTATACATGAAAGACTTATAAGGGGAGAAATATGAATTTACTTTTTTAGACTAGAGTAAATGATTCCAAAGGTATATTTTCAATTTATTTTTTCTGACTGTAAAGCCAACAGGAGGAAAGCAATTCTTGGCCTAGCTTTTAAAAAGGGGGTGGCAAGGAAAAGTGATACATACGCTCCTGGGCGGAAAGTGGGAAAAGCAGCCAATTAGTCAGGACCTAGATATATATAGCATCTGATTTCTTCTCTCTCTCCCTTTCCCTTGGCAAAATTATAACATTACTGTCCTCTCACTGCTGGAAATATCTTTAATCTCGATGTTCACTATTGCAGGTCCAGAAACATCTGCACACCAACCATGGCTTGCAAAAAGAAGCAGAGGAATTCCTGGGTCAAAATTCCCTTTCCTTGCCTGACCGAACTCTTAATTGTCACTAAGCCATAAACACTTTCCTAATCCCAGGATTTTACTATATTTAAAACTAATGACTCAATTGGTTTTTCATTGAACTTTTCCTTCAACTTCTAGATTCTCTTATCTCTTCCTCAGTCTTACAAACTTTAATTCCAAATTGTCATTTGTTCCTAAGTCCCAACACACCCCAGCTCAATGACAGCCTGCAGTGGATCCCTATGGTCCTGGTATATATCCTAATATCCTAAATAATCTGGGATTGGAGAAAATTCCTTTCACATTTTCTAATTGGATTGCTTCACTTCATCTACTGCCAAATCTACCTAGAAATATATAGGCAGCCTTAAAAATATTTCTGCTAAAGGGAAGCCCATAAATAACTTGACAGTTATGTTCTCTATGTTTGCTAGTTAATTTTTATTGCCTCAGTATATAAACCCAGCTAATAATCTATTCTGCGTTGCCTTTTTGTAACCATGCTTCATTAAGAAGTTTTATAGTTCCATTAATAAATCAAAGTAAATGTTAATCAAAGATAAATACCATGGGCAACCATCTGCTTAGACTTAACCATATATAATTTTAATGTGTGATTTTGGTATGCTGAATATCCCCATTCCCTTGTGAGTGGATTATCCTGCTTGTGTGCAAGCGTGCCATTAATACCTCATCAACTCCAGAGTAGGAAAAACAAGTGGTGATCACACAACACAGGGACATTCAGAAAGCAGCAGGAAAAGAAAGTATATTTATCTAATATTTTTATCAAACTTCTACAAAAATCTTTCCAGTACTGATTCTTGGTTTTCTGTCTTATATAAGTAGAAAAAAATATGTTAGTTGTGGTTTAAGGCTATCTCTGTGTACATTAATGCTATGAGTCCACTGAAGCAGAGGGCAATAAAATCTAAAGGCCAGAAAAGATGGCTTATTTAAAGTCAAAACGATAAAGGTCACTGTTTCCTTTGAGAAAAAATAAATATGGAAGTGTCTACATATACACATGCACACAAAGCCAACCTGTAAAAGGAAAAGTTAAAATAGCCATTTAGGAAATTATCACTACAACATGCTCTGGTCTTCCTTTCTAATTTCAAAATGATTTTATGACTATTTAAAATAGAGATGATACAGGGACAGAGGATGTCATCCATGGATATGGACCCAAATATAACAGATGGATCAGGATAATTACAATATCCTTAAAGCAGTCCTATAGGGGAATTAGTATGAAGAGTGACGGTAAAACAAAGGCACAGCATATTAAGACAAACTGTAAGAAAACGAGGCATTCTAGAGAAGAATCAAAAGTGATATTATCTTAAAATTATGAACTCTACTAAACCATTAGCTGATTTGTCCCGTTTGGCAAGAGCCTAAGAATTTTCTTTGGACTGTAACACATTACCTAGGCACACACATGTTAGAAAACTATATCTCCATCTTCTCTTTGTTTCACACAAATGTGCCCATCTCCTGCCTGCCCCTGGGGTCTTTGTCCTTTTACGTGGCTGCCTACTCTCCATCACCCATCTCAGCTCAAATATCACCTCCTCCTACTCCCCGAGTAGTATGGCTAAGCCAATTCCAAACCATCTTAACTGAAGTAGATCTTTCTTTGCCACTTGTCCTGTGTGTGTTTTTCCAGTGCTTAGTAATATATAAAACTATTTATTTATCTTCTTACTTATTGTCTGTCTCCCTCCCACAATATGTGAGCACTTGAGAGAAGGTGCTGGTCTATCCTGTTCCCTAGAGTATAACAGCACATTGTCTGGTTGAGTGGGTTGTAAACGAACTATTCTGTGGTCCCATAGGGCTGATTATTACCCCCAGCCTTGCAGAGTCTGCCTTGTGTAAAATGTAAAAGATATTGAGTAAGATGGAAAGAAGGGCACCAATGTTCTCCATGAACATCTTTGAGGTACTTTTTTCCCGGTGAATAAACTCGATGCGTAAATGTTTGAAATACTGATCATAATGTTCACAGGCCAATGTGGATATGCAAGCAATTTTGAAGAAAGGGGTAATTGCCTATAATGAAGTTAAATAATTCTACAAGCTTAGACTTCAGCTACAAAGCTGATGCTAATAATGCTACCTCATTTCATACGGGGATATGGAAACAAACTTCGGAAAGAGACTACAAAAAACAAAACATCAGTCATTATTCATAATAATTTGCTTATAAACAGAGATGAGATTGACTCATTCAAAACTTCAAAGGAATAAAAATGGCTGATTGTATGTTAACATATCAGTTGATTTAACCTTTAACATTTTACAATGTTTTGAAATTAGGAACGATAAATGGATCAATGACTTAGGATTTCAGGAAAATAAGCATTAAGATTCTCAGACAATCTACTAAAGTATTGTTAAAGAATGAAGGCAAATTTTTAGTCTGTAGCAACATTTTCTCTGACTATAAAGAAATAATGGTGTTCTCCTTTCACTACAAATAAAATATATGGTAAAATTATCTTCTGTGTTTTTTAATGAAAAAAGATAATGTAATAAAGGAGAGAGACTCTCAGAGAGATAGAGAAACACCATGGAACCAGGTCTTAAAGTAGTAATGGGAGTGGTGAAAACAAACATTAGACATTTAAACAACTTTCTTTCATGGATTTTATTTTTCATATCTACCTCAAGTTTTAACCTTCTGTATATAGTCTACTCTCAAAATAATGATTGACTAACTGAAAAGGGGCCGAAACGTGCATGTAAAATAAATCCGTGAATATGCTTATCTTCCTTACAAAACTTCAAACAAATATTATTGCTCATTTACCCATGAAATAATTTGTTCTCATAGTTTTTGTAACCCTTTTAATATCCTAATAAGAAATTTCTCTTCCCTTGCTGACAAACCCTGCTCACACTTTCTGTGAAATTCTTAAGAATCCTGGGTTTTATAGATTTATCTCTTTAGATTTCTTTGCTTAAATGCCAATCTTTTTATTGATTATTAAGTCACATACACATAGATCATGAATACATTATGCATACGGGGGTACAATGTGTTGATTTTTTTAATAAAAGCTGGAGTGCTTACATCAAATTAATTAATATAGCTTTTGCCTCATTTACTTGAATATTGTGTTAAGACATTTATGTTCTATACTTGTTAAATTTGACTTGTACCCTTGCAATATGCTCCATAGGTGTGGTCCCACTGTTTGCCCTCCCTCATTTAGTGATTTTCCTCCTTCCTGAACTTATTGCTAATACTATTGCTCTCCACAATAAAAGTAATATCACCCACTCTTAATCCCCAACTGTTTTTATATTTATGTATCTTAATGTCACTTATGCCTTAATTTCTTATGATTAATGTATATATAAAGTTTGGAGGCCTATTACTATACATGTTGAATAATTGGGTGAGATTATATTAGCACAAATCAGTAATCAAGTGACCCAGGATAATGTTCATTAAGGATAAGAGAAACATTTTAGAAAAGACTCACTGGTAAATATTCATCAATGTGATGATAAAAGGATTTAGTCCCAAGTGCTTATTTCTCAAGAAAAGAATTCTACTAAGAAAAGTTTCATGATATTTTGGCAAATTGTGATGTTTCATGTATATCAGAGAATAAAATGGTACCTTATGGTTTTGCTATTTCTAACACATTATTGTTCCACCACACCAAGGCAAGAAAGGTTACCGCAGGTGATTATGTTGTTTCTGAGCATAATAGTTAATGGCTTTTCTGCTGTCAGAATTTTAAAAGCTATTAATTTTACCTGAACCCCCCTTAATTTGACTGTCATGCTTTCCTGAATATTAATCAAGTGTGTAAACTTTCTAACAACCACATCTCATCATGAACCTGAATCAATATATTCCTCCCATCTCATTTATTCAAGCTCAGCCTTCTCTTCCATTACCCAAATGACAAGTGACAAAGAACAAAGTTTTAATTCTATTTTTCTCTTGGTAGGAAAATAATGATACAATGGATAAATTATTTCCTCATTTCAGTCAACATTAAATTACAGGGCTGAATATTCTCATTTTGGAGGTTTTTTCATCTGAGTCTACAACATGTATAAATTTTGTTAACAAAATAAAATCAGCATTATTTGAATAGAAGACATTAAGTGCAAACCTGTGGTTTCATTCTACAAAAACATATATCTCACCAGAAAAAGCCTAGTTTGAATTTCAGATTGTATTTCTATAATTAAAAAATTATATTTGAAAGCATTTAGAGTTTGGGTCAAAAATATCAAGGTTACTCTTTACTGTTCTACTAGTTTCTAATCTACATTTTCTAAACCTACATTCAGAAGTATAACTCATGTCATTTATCTTCTTGCCCAGCTCACATAATTTAACTGATCTTCTTGGAACACACATTCCAGGTATTGCAATGGTTTTTCCTCTCCTCCCAGATCCAACTTCCAGACCCTCGTTCCCCTTCCGCTTCTTGCAGAGCACATTTGATAGCTTTTTATTCTCTGAACTGTCAGTAAAAAAATGGAAGATTAAATAAATGTGCTTTTTCCCTCTCTGCCATAATCCTACTAAAATGATAGTAAAAAGCCCCCAAAAGCATAAGCCTCAAATTATGAAGAGTACGAGAAAGGTACTACCAGAAGAAAGTGAATAAATTTCTAAGAAACAAAAAAGAAATTAATTACAAAAATGAATAATAATTGTTAGCAAAGTCAGCCTTAGAGAAACTTAGCTTTGAGCTTGTGAGGTGGAGGATGTATATGACCCAGAAGGTGCAAGCCGATCTAGCAGAAACCCGGGAAGCCTCAGGATCAAACTCGCCCAGGTACCAAAGACAGTGAGAGGGGACCTGAACATGCACTGAGTGAACAAAAGAACATAGATGGCATCAGTCCTATTCTTTTCTCCATTCTGGAGAGAGAGATGTTCCAGCAGCTAAATGATTGCTGAATATCATAAAGTCCTCCCCTTGGCCATCTGGTGACCATGGTGGTGGTATTCAGCAACAGGGTATGTAACACTTTTTCTAGGATAAATTCATACACTTAATTTTCTGAACTCATACATATATAAGTACATATATTTATATGTTTTCTAAAAACAGTAATATTAAAAACTTTATGCCTGCAGACTATTAAATATCAGTTCATTTTTAGACCACACTGAAATCTACCAAGAGGAGAGAGGGTAAAAAAAGACCATCATAAAACCTTTACCAAAAAAAAAAAGTCAATACCCTTGAAAACCATTCTTTTGTGTCTTTTCCTTCACATATAAGATTGTGAAAGCTACTTTTAAATGTACTAATAGTACAATCATAGAATTTATATCATTTCCATTTTAAAATAATTAAATGTTAATTTATTTGTATAAAACTAGGGAAAATGACTAAAGAATAGAGTTGGAACATGCTCTTCTTAGAAAAATATCTCAAGAATGGAAAAAAACAAGGTATCCAATGTACTCAATACTAATATGAAGCCAATATATAAACAACTAAATACCCCATGAAAGAAAAAAACACAAGTATAGTCTAGCCAGGGGGTGAGGGGGAGGAGGGAGGGAATTGGTGGGATCTCACCTAATGGGCACAACCAATGTGAAGGTGTTCATCAGGCCCCCTGGGGAAGGGCTCAACCACAACTTGAACTTTACCTTAGAATTGAAAACAGTGTAACCTAAATATTTGTATCCTCATATTAATCTGAAATTTTTTAAAAAAAGAGCTATCTAAATTTATGTCCATGAAAAAATACATTAGTTTCTGTTAGAAATATTTATAAAGTTAAGAAGGATGACTTATACACATGCCACCTGCGTGAAAGGCTCAACTTCAACTTGAACTTTACTTAAATGGAAACAATGTAACCTAATCATATGTACCCTTATATTAACCAGAACTTAAAAAAAAAGAATATTGAAGACATTTATTTTCAAATTCCACATTTGCATTTCATCCTTTGGTTACTGAACATGAGGTATGAAATTTGAGAAAATTATTGTTACAACTTTTTTCTAATTTTCCATCTCCCACCCTCCAAAATTATATAAGAAAATTTATTATTTTTACTTTGCCAACTTTTTTAACATTTAAATTGTTCCCTAAAATATTTCTGCCACAATTTTAGACCCTTTTATAGACCAGCAGTTGAGTTAACATGATTCATTTGAAACCTGATGTCAATTGCATTTTATTTTTAAGTAGGATTTTATCCTTTCATAAAGGTACATAAAGTTTTGTAAGAAACTTATTAATTTTAAGTTGTGTAATATACACACAGAAAAATGCTTAAAACACACTATAAAGTCAACATCTTTATAATCATGTCAAGTAAATCAGACTCTGATTATAAATAGTGAAACTGCACCAATTTACCTTTCCACTAACAGTGTGTAAGAATTTCTTATTCTCCACGCCCTCACTGACATTCGTTATCTCCTGTGTTTTTAATAATAGCCATCCTAACAGGTGATATGTCATCATGGTTTTGACTTGCATTTCTCAATGATTAATGACAATGAGCACCTTTCTATGTACTGTAATCACTTTAAAATCAGATTACTTTTTTTGGTATTTAATTGTAGGAGATGTCATGTTTTTTACATTAACTCTATCAGATATTTGATTTGCACATATTTTCTCCCATTCCCTGGGTTGCCTTTTCATTTTATTTCTTATTTTCTTTGCATTAACATATTCATTTAATCTTTTATTTGCATCAAGGTGTGGGGTACAATCTCAATTTTCTAACATACATAGACGGCAGAGTGATGAAATTAGAGCTAATTTCTCATCGTCCAGCAGCTTTTTAGTTTGATGTCATTTTACTGGTCTATTTTCACTTTTGGTTTCTGTGCTTTGAGTGCCGTATCCCTGAAATAATTGTCAAAGTCTGTCTCAAGTAGGTTTTCCCCTGTGTTGTCTTCCTTTTCCCAATGTGTATTTTTGGCACCTTGGAGGAAGATAATTTAACCATATATGTGTGGGTTTGTTTCTTGGCTTTCTATTCTGTTCCATTTCTCCATATGTTTATTTTTAATGCCAGTACCATAGTGGTTGACTATAGACCTTTGTAATATAGTGAAGTTAGGAGGTATGCTCCTTCTAGCTTTGTTATTTATGCTCAAAATTTCTTTGGCTGCTTATGGTCCTGCTTGTGGTTCTAAGTGAACTTTAGGATTATTATTATTTATTTAAAAATACTTTTGTTATTTTGACATTGATAAAAAGCAGATAACTTTGGATAGTATGCACATTTTAACAATGCTGATTTTTTCAATCTATGATTTATTTGTGTCTTATTTAATACAGTGGGAAGTTTTTTGCAGAGCATTTGAGGTGCTCTTTCATTCAGAAGATTCATGTCCTTCAAATGTAAGACAGTCGATTCTCATTACTCATAAATTCCACATTTACAAACTTATCTACTTACTAAAATTAGTTGTCACCTTCACGTCAATACTCATAGCACTTTTGGGTCATCCTCATACATGCAGAAAACAGCAGAAACTTATTGGCTGATAGGCACGTTCCTATGTTAGGACATGCAAAATAATGTTCTGCTTTTTTTATTTCTAGTTCTTATAGACAACTGTCCATTTTGTATTATATTTAGTGTCATGTTTTTCATAGCTTTGTACTTTTTGTTGGTGATTAAACTGTATAAAATGGCCCCCACACATAGTACCGAGGGCTGTCTACCATTACTTGTACAAGATAGCTGTTATATGACCTACTGAGAAAATACACGTTAAATAAGATTCACTCAGGAATAAATTATAGTGCTGTTGATTTTGAGTTCAATGTTAATCAACAATATGGTACATCTAAAAGAAAGAGAGAAAATATGCCAATCTGTCTGAGATTGCCCTGGAAAGTGTTAAGGTGCCATTTACAGAGCATAATGAAAGTTAAGCAAAGATGGAAAAGTCGCTAAATTGGTGGGGTAATGAACCATTAGAAAATGGTTATTGGATAGCATTATTATGATGCTGAAAACCAAAGAAATTTTGGTTACATTAACCAGGGTCATGAAAACTTTAGAACATTGGCAGCCAGTGCTGGCTGGCTGGCTCGTACACATCAAAAGGAAACACATCATGACAAATGTTAAACTTGCAGGTAAGACAGATACTGCAAGTCAGAAGACTGTGAAAGAATCACAAAAGTCCGCGTTAACTACTATTCAGGAAAAGCTGTCTGTGAAAGAGAGGGTTTTCAACAATGAATAAACTGGCTTCATCTTTAAGGACGTTGTTGGCAAATGAACCTATGTAACACAAATAGCATTTCAATTAATAAAAATGTGATCAGAAGTTTGCGGGGATCTAACTCTACATTTTCCCTCGGAGCACCTGGTCAGTATTTGTTAGTTCAGTGACCACAGTAACTTTGTAGAACTTAACTATGTCAAGTAGTGAGAAGTATGTGTAGCAGAAGGTCAGCTAAGACTGCACTTTATAGTTCTCCTTCCATGTCAACAAATATATAAGATCATCTCATGCTAATGCCATTAATTAGAGAAGCCACAATAAAAACAGTATTAGCTCCAATTCTGAAAAAGACTGCAGAAGTTTACAAGTAAGCAGAAGACAAAGAAAAAGATCAAAAGGGAAAGAACAGAACTTGTCTATCAAAGAGATTGTAGAGAGCTCACCATGTTGACATCAGGGATGTTTTCTGTGTCGTGGTTAGTATTAATAAACCAGGTGCTCATGAATTGATGAACTACTGATTAGAATCAATGAATGTTACGAATAGATGATTCAGAAACTGTTTGTCATCCTGGAGGATTTTGTAAATTGGCTTGTTTGCTATAAATAAGGTAGCTCACAGAAATAAGTATTTAACCTGCATTTAACTCTCAGGGAAATGATAAGGGGTAGCCTAGTGAAAGATTCAGGGGAGTGAAAGATTCGGGGGAGGTGTGTGATGAGTGTATCCTAAATTTATTTTTGTTTCTTAAAAGAGGAAGATGCAGCTAAATATTAGGGGGAGTAATGTGAAAATATATATTCATTCAGTAATAAAATTGACAGCATTGAGTCATTCTTTCCCCCCCCCACCTCACTGTAATACTTAATCAGAAACAAATTGGCAGTTGGTCAGGGAGGGCATGCAGGGAATTTTCCTTTGGGTAGAGAGGTGTACCAAATGATGTTCAAGGGTCTCCGAGCTCCAGTTCTCCAATACTGAGAGAACTCATTATTTAAAATGTATTAACAAACTCGAGAAATAAATATTTAGATAATGAGCAATGTGAGTAAAGAGAAAAGTTTTTAGTTAGGTAAACATGACCTTTAATAAAACCCACTTGCTTAACGTAAGTTATTTGCCAGAAGATCTTACTACATTATTTAAAATAAAGGAACAATGCTTCTTTTAAATATGATTTAGTAGATAATTATAAAACAGAAAGAACTGAAGGTTGTATAGCAACAGTAACCACAGGGGTAATAAGACAGAAAGAAAGGATGGATGCACAGGATTAATTAAATTACAAATGCAACTACCTCAGGGAGAACTAAACACAGACAACAGAGTAAATAGTCATTTATCAATAACAGCATTTAATTAGTCATCTAGAAGTTTAAGGGATTGGTTCTCTTGAGCCAGACAGAACTGAATGTATACACTGGTCCCACCATTGTAGTTTCGTGTCTCTGTCTCTAAGAATAACAACATCTCGAAGCCTTAATTTTCTCATTTGTAAAAGTCAATAAAGCAGCACTCATTGAGTTGCTATAAAGATTATATTAGACAACTAGTGTATAGGCCTTAGAACAGAACCCAGTAAAGTGCCAACATTTTAGCAATAGCAGCAGCATCCATAATGTTGTCATCCCTATCTGGCTGGGAATATTAGGAATAATTCCACTGAAGTGATTGCAAGAAAGTAGGTTCTTAAAGAAAAGCTAAGAATTAGATAGTAAATGAGAAGAAGGAAATAGTCCCTGTGACTAAGACACAACAGGGAGGAAACGCGGTATAGTCTATAAGACAAGGCATGGTTTGCTAATGTGATGACTGATTTCATAAAAGGAAAATCCGTGAAAACACCACCTTTCCCATCGCTCAGATAAAAAATGGTTTGATGTTATTATTGACTCTGCCCTTTCTCTAACATCCCACACTGGTGCCAATCTTGCCTGCTCACCTTCAAATTTTTAAAAATAATTTGATTTCTCATCACCACTACTATAAATGCCACCCCTCTGGCCACAGAAATTAATTCTAAGCAATTTCAATCACTCTTTAAAAAATAGAAGTTGAAAAAAATATTTTAAATTTTTAATAGAAATACACAGGGCCTCAAACACTGTAACAATTTTGAAAAAAAGTATTGTAGATGTATGCCATGTTGAGCTCGCTCTTCATGGTTTCCTCCCTTTTCTCTTTGCACCTTTCCTCCAGCCCATCTTCTCAGTCTTGTCTTTAGGAATGTCAATGTGACAGACATCAGGCTTCCTGAGATATCACTTGTATCTCTGAACATGCATCCAATCTATTCTCATATACTCTTTAATAAATAATAAAATATTTATCACTATTTGTAATGTCACAGAAAACTGACTTGTGAATACACAGTGGAGTGTAAAACTCTGTATCCTTGCTAAGGTAGAAGTAAAAGTATCAAAGCACAGAAGATAGAAAATTTAAGATGATGAAAGACAGAGTGGAATCGTAAAGGTGCATATTCATCTCTTTCTGATACATGGAACTACCTACAATGAAGGGCGCATAAAAAATTATCTGATGGGTGGAGGGAAGGTGATTGGTGGGATGACCTCTATGGTTTATCTTACAAGGGTACAAGTTACTCTTTCTAAAAGTAGAATATAAACATCTTAACACAATAACTAAGAAAACGACATGAAGGCTATGTTGACCAGTTTGATGAAAATATTTCAAATTGTATATGAAAACACCAAACTTCACCCCATGATTGCATTAATGTACACAGCTATGATTTAATAAAAAAAGAAAATATATGAAATTATAAAGGTCACTGGTAAAGCCAATGATAAAATGCAAAGAGAAAAGAATCAAACTTTATTACTACAGAAAATCACCCAATCACAAAAATAAACACAAACGGGGAAGAAAGGGAAAAAAGATATGCAAAAGAAGCAGAAAACAGTCAACTGAAAGACAGGAGTTAGTCTTCACCTATAAATACTAAGCTTGAATGTACATGAATTATACATCCCATTTAAAAGACATAGACCAGCTGCTAAACGAATTTTTTAAAAAAGGACCCATCTATATGCTGCCTATAAGAAATTCGTCTTATCTGAAAGATAAACATACATTGAAAGTGAAGGAATGGAAATAGATATTCAATGAAAACAGATGGCAAAAGTAAGTAAGAGTAGACATACTTATATTGGACAAAGCAGACTACAGGTTAAAATTTGTTAAAAGAGACAATGACATTATATAATAATGAAGAAATAAATTCAGCAAGAGGAAAGCAATTGCAAATATATAGTCACCCAGCATTGGCACACCCAGATATATAAAGCAAATATTCATAGATCTAAAGGGAGAGATAGATCCCAATACAATAATAGTTGATGACTTCAACACCCCACTTTTAACATTGGAAAGATCATCCAGATAGAAAATCAACAAAGAAACAACAAATGTGAACTGCACAAATTGACCAAATGGATGGAAGAGACATTTACAGAACATTTCACCCACAAAGTGCAAAGCATACTTTCTTTTTTTGTGAGACAAAGTCAAATTCTGTTGGTTAGACTAGAGTTCTGGGGCATCAGCCTAACTCTAAGCAACCTCAAAGTCCTGGGCTCAAGGGATCCTCCTGCCTGAGCCTCCCAAGTAGCTGGGACTATAGGTGCCTACCATGACACCTAGCTGGTTTTTCTATTTTCAGTAGAGATGGGGTCTTCCTTTTGTTTAGGCTGGTCTGAAACTCCTGAGTTCATGGGCTCTTCCCACCTTGGCCACCCAGAGTGCTGGGGTTACAGGCGTGAGCCAGTGCACCTGTCCAGAGCACAGATTTTTTTTCCATCAGCACATGAAACATTCTTCAGGATTAGCCATATTTTAGGCCACAAATCAAGTCTCAAAAAGTTTGAAATATTAAAGTCAAATTGGTTATATTATTTGAGCACAATAAAATAAAAAGAGACATTGATAACAAGAGGGACAACTGAGGCTACATTAATATGTGAGAAATAAATTAAATGCAAACATCATGCTACTGAATGACCAGGAGATGAAGGAAAAATTGAGAGTGAAATTTAAAAATTCCTTGAAACAAATGACAATAGAAACACAGTGCACCAAATCCTGTGGGGGCAGAGCAGAGGCATTATGAAGAGGCAGCTTCAGAGCGATAGATGTGGACATCAAAAAGTGAGAAATACTTCAGAGAAACAACCTCTTGAAGGACATCAAGAAACTGGAAAAGCAAAATAGGCCAAACTCAAAATTAGTAGAAGAAATAAATAATAAAGATAAAAATTGAAATAAACAAAACTGAGACTAAAAAAATTACAAAAGGTCAGTGAAACCAAAAAAATTTGTTTGAAAGATAGACAAAATCAACAAACCATAGCTAAATATATATTTATAAATACAGAAGACCCAAGTAAATAAAATTGTAATGGAAAAAGGAAACAACACAAGAGATAACACAGAAATACAAAGGATCATTAAACAATGTTATGAACAACTCTATGCTAATAAATTAAAAACCCTACCAGAAATGGATAAATTCCTGGACATACAATATACCAAGATTGAGGCAAAAATAAATAGAAAGCCTGAACAGAGCAATGAGAAGTGATGAGATTGAATCAGTTATAAAGTTTTCCAACTAAGTGTAGAGTATAAATGTCTTAACACAATAATTAAGAAAGTGTGGTGAAGGATATGTGGACCAGTTTTGTGTAAGTATTTCAAATTATATATAAAACCAGCACACTGTACCTCATAAATGCATTAATGTACACAGCTATGATTTAATAAAAAAAAAAGAAAGAAAAAGAAGTCTTCCAATACATTGTAAATTGGACTGGCTAAAAGAAAAAAAAGTGTTTCAATAAAGAAGTCGATGTCCATATGGTTTCACATGGATTTCTACATAACATCAAAGAAGAATTAATACAAATTGTTTCAAACAATTCCAAAAATTTGATGTAGAGAGAATTCTTCCTAACTCATTCTGCAAACCAGATAAGGAAACAACCAAAAAAATAAACTATAGACCTATATTTCTGATGAATTTAGAATGAAAAATCCTCAACATAATACTAGCAAAGCAAATGCAACAGCACATCAGAAAGATCACACATCATGGCCAGTGGGGCTCATCCCAAGAAGGCAAGGATGGTTCAACGTTCACTAATCAATAAACATGATACATCACATGAATAAAGTGGAGGACAAACACCATATTATCATTTCAATACATGCAGAAAAGTATTTAATAAAATTCAACATTCTTTCATGATAAAACTCTTAATAAGTTAGGTATAGAAAAAAGATACCTCAACAAAATAAAGGCCATACATGACAAACCATAGCTAACATCTTACTGATCAGGGGAGAACGGATTTTTCCTCTAAGAACTGGAACAAGACAGGGATACTCACTCTCATCACTCTTATTCAATACCATACCAGAAGTCCTAGGCAAAGCAATTAGATAAGAGAAATACGTAAAGATCATCCAAATTGGAAAAGAGGAAGTCAAATTGTTTCTGTTAGCAGATGCCATGATCTTACATACAGAAAACCCTACAGACTCTACCAAAAACTTTTAAAATTGATTAATGAATTCACTAGTGTTTCAGGACAAAAGTTAATATACTAAACATTAACAGTGTTAATTTTATCCATGAACAACAAACTAGCTGAAAAAGAAATCAAGAAGGCTATAAATAGTGACAAAATACTCTAGGAATATTTTGACCAAGGAGGTAAAAGACCTCTACAAAACTATAAAATATTAATGAAAGAAATAGAAGAGGAAACAAAATAAGATGGAAAGACATTATATGCTTATGGGTAAGAACAACTATCATTAAAATGACAGTACTACCCAAAGCAATCTACAGATTCAATGCAATCTCTATGTAAATACCTGTGATATTCTTTGAAGAAATAGGAATAAAATCCTAAAATTTGTATGGAACTACAAAAGATCTTTAATACATAGTCAAAGGAATCTTGAGAAAAATAGAATAAAGCTGAAGGTATCACAGTACTGGAACTCAAAATATATTGCAAAGCTGTATATTTTTTGTAGTAACCAAAACAGCATGGTACTCACTTAAACGCAGACACACAGCCCAAATGAACAGAGCAGAGAACCCAGAAATAAGTCCACATATCTACAAAAATGCTAAGAACACTCATTTGGGGGAAAGGACAGTTTCTTCAATCAATGGTGCTGAAAAAACTGGATGCCCGTAGGCAGAAGAATGAAACTAGACCCCGCCCCCATTCTATGCAAAAATAAACTCACAGTGGCTCAAAGACGCAAAGGTGAGAATTAAAACAATAAAACAACTAAAAGAAAACATAGGGGAAACACTTTAGGACATTGGCCTGGGAAATGGTTCTATAAATAAAACTTCAAAAGCACAGGCTACAAATGCAAAATAAACTACTGGAATTATATCAAATAAAAAGTTCCTGCACAGCAAAGGAAACATTAAACAGAATGAAAAGACAACCTGCAGAATGGGATAAAATATTCAGATGTGTAAGGAACTCAAACATCTCAACGGAAATAAAATAAGATTTTTAAACAGCCAAACGGGCTCAGTGCTTGTAGTTCAGTGATTACATCACCGGCCACGTGCATGGAGTCTAGTGGATTTGAAGCTGGCCAGGGCCTGCTAAACAACTATGACAACAACAACAAAAATAGCTGGTGTTGTGGCAGGTGCTAGTAGTCCCAGCTACTTGGGAGGCTGAGGCAGGACAATCACTTAAGCCCAAGAGTTAGAGGCTGCTGTGAGCTGTGATGTCATGGCACTGTACTGAGGATGACATAGTGACACTCTGTCTCAAATAAATGAATAGCCAGATAATCTATGCAGAACTTTATCAAAAGAAGGCACACAAGTGGATAAGAAATCTATTAAAAAGTGCTTAAAATGGGTGGTGCCTGTGGCTCAAAGGAGTAGGGTGCCGGTCCCATATACCAGAGGTGGTAGGTTCAAACCCAGCCCTGGCCAAAAACTGCAAAAAAAAAAAAAAAGTGATTAAAAACAGAAATCAGGGAAATAGAAAAGAAGTATCATCTCACTTCACTTAGGAAGGCTACTATCAAAAAGACAAAAAATAACAAATGCTGGCAAGGATGTGGAGGAAAGGGAACTCTTTGCACTGTTGGTGGGAAGGTAAACTAGCACAGTAGCTATGGAGAACAGCAGGGAGTTTCCTCAGAAAACTACAAATAGCACTACTATGTGACCCAGAAATCCTGTTGGGAATTCATCCAGAGGAAAGGAAAGCTGTCTATCAAGGAGACAGCTGCACTCACATGTTTACTGCAGCACTATTCACAAAAGCCAAGAGACCAAATGTGCCCAGATGTCTCAGGACAGATGGATGGGTAAAGGACGTGTGGCACCTGCACAGGGGGGTACCATAGCAGCTACAGCATTCCCAACTTGAATGCCGTGCTCCCTCCACATGACTTCTGATTACCCCTGTTCTGGGAATACCTCCAGGTTTCCGTAAATCCTGCCTTGGGCAGATTCACATGGCAACTTCAACCATCCCACTCATTCCTTTCCTATGGGGGTCATGGCATGGGGATTCACCATCTTGCCCCAGCTCACCACTCCTGAGACATGGCTTCTGTCCCTAAGTCCCTAGTAAATATATTTTTTGAGAAATTAGCTTTGTCAGCCTCTTTCTTCCATCTCAGATTCTTCGGACTTTCTTGGGATAGGTTGCATAGACCATGGAACAAATACTATTCAGTGTAAAGAAGAATAAAAAAAATCCTGTCATTTGTGGCAACATGGATGGAACTGGAGAATGTTATGTTAAGTAAAATAAACCAGGCACAGATGGCTAAACACTGCACATTCTCACTCATGTGTGGAAACTAAAAAAGTTGATTTCAAAGAAGCATAAAGTAGAACTGAGGCAGAGAAAGGTAGGAGAAAGGGGGAATTAGGGAGAGATTTGTTAAAAGATGCAAAAGCTAGGGAGGGAGAGACAAGCTGTGCTCTTCTATACCCCTGTAGGAGAACTACAGTGTATTACATAGTCTCAAAAGGCCAGAATGTTCTCAACACAAGGAAATGATAAATGTTTGAGATTACAGATATGCTAATTACCCTGGTCTGATCACTATACATTATATGTACCAAAACACCACTATGACTTGAAGAAATTGGCCTGGGCGAATTTTTTCTGAGACGGACCCCACGGGCAATCGAAGCAACATCAAAAACACACTATTGGGACCTGATTAAACTAAAGAGTTTTTGCACAGCCAAGAGCACAGTAAGTAGGGCATGCAGACAGCCCTCAGAGTGGGAGAAAATATTTGCGGGTTATGTCTCCAACAAAGGTTTAATAACCAGAATCCATAGAGAACTTAAACATATTAGCAAGAAGAAAACGAGTGATCCCATCTCAGGGTGGGCAAGGGACTTGAAGAGAAA